>JANKOE010000002.1:8673743-8693006 GCA_026284465.1 Erythroxylum citrifolium | reverse complement strand
ACATATTCCCTCACTACCACAATACTCTTCATCCAATTTATCTCAAACACAATTTAATCTCCAAACTTTACACAATACATATACAAAATATTCATTCTTTCCATGAAAAAGTTTCGGGGTCCAACAAGTGAAATCCTAAACATCAACTTTGCAGATGATTTACTTCTTTTGTTGGGCACCGATTTCGGAACCCAACTCTTAACAAAATACCATCACTATCATCGCTTTATTTTCTTGCTCTGATACCACTCATGTTGGATCCCACTTGATTTCAGAATCCAACTATTGCTCGAAATCAATGTAAACATACATACATAACTAAATTACTTAAATCTATCATTTCATTTCTTACAGCAACAAATTTTGATAAACACTTTGTTTACAAATCAAAAGCCACATCATTGGCTTAATTACAAAAATACACAGTAGCAAATATAGAAATTCCTTCAGGCTCTCGAGCACTTGATCTTTTAGCTATAACCTGAGGATAGGACAGAGAGAGGGTGAGCTTGACAGCTCGTGAGTAACAGCTTATAATAAATAAATAAGCAAAAGCCGTTGAAAACATTTTACTGGTCTCAAAAAATATCTTATTTCATCGTAAAATTATTTGCTTTTCAAAATTGTTGTCATGCAGTCAAAATTCACAACTTACAAAACATGAATGCATCGACTTAACAATTTACAGATGCAATACACAACCAATGGCTCGAGGGTCCCATGGAAACAGAATGGAGAAATCGAAGTTTACCCCATGAATAGAATAAGTCCATTTCGGAGCTCATATGCCACAAGCGGACAGCCGGGAGAAGGCTCTTGTGGACGTGCACCGTAGCAAATCTTGAATCTATCCACATTTCTCATTCCCTACTTTACTCTTGTCTATCATTTCTTGTTTCAAAAATTCTTCATTCATTGGTTCTTAACTCGTGACTAACCACCAAAATTTCTCATTCAATGGTTCTAATATCTTATGAAAAGTTCGGGGTGCAACATCTTTTCTCTAGGGCTGACAATCACTCCATAACTTCATGTATTACAACTTTAAGAATGTTCACAAATGTAAACAACCAGAAAAGTGGAATAAACTTGTTTGTTAATGCACTACAACATACTCTGTGGTTCTCTAATATAATAGGTATAAAGGTACTGCAACTACCTTTTACATATCTTTGAATACCAGTAAATTTCATAAAGTATAGATATTTAGACTTCAAACCACTCGAGGAGAAGGTCAAGAGAAGAATTCAAAACTGGAGGACTAAATGCCTCTTAATGGCAAGACGTCTACAATGGATTGAGTTTGTCATTTCTTTAATCAATATTTACTGGGCCTCACATTTAGTATTACCAAGTATGGTAATAAAAGCAATTAACAAGATCCTAGCCAGTTTCTTGTGGAATGGGAATGGGCAAGGCAGAACCAAAGCAAATTTCAAGTGGATAGAGATCTGAAAGCCTAGAAAATAGGGAGGACTAGTCCTTATACCGATTCAAGTAGTCAATCACACAATGTTAGCAAGAAGATTCTAGAGGCTAATCAGAAAGGAGAATTCCTTATGGGTGAGATGGGTACGGAGAGAACACCTAAACAAGGATAGCATCTAGAACATTAAAATTCCTAAAAGGGGTTTACCTACCTTTAGGAAGATAATTGAGACAATGGAATTGATCAAACCTCACATAAGACAATGGGTGGGGAATGGCAAAGATACAAGTTTCTAGTGTGACAAATGGCTAAAGATAGAAATCCTACATGAATAATCGCAACTTCAAGGGCTGAAACAACATCCTTCGAAGGAATACATTGTTCAACAAGGACTAAGCAACAAGGAGATCATAAGAATGTTGACTTCAGACATTCTAGTAAAAACTCTCTTGCTTAACACCAGTCTTTCCTATGATAAAGATACAGTAATATGGCTGAGGACTCAAAATGGTCTATTCACTAATAAAACAGCGAGGAACATGTCCTGGGTACGAAGGATAGAGTGAGCTAATATGAATTAGTTTGGGGGAACAAAACCATCCCAAAGGCAGCTCTAACCCTCTAAACGACGACTACCCATATAGGATAGACCCAATAGATATATGATGTTCCCTAATAGGTGTACATTGTGGAAAAGAGATAGTGAATCGATAAGCCATATGCTATTCATCAGTACACAAATGTTATATATGGAAAGATGTAGAAGGTAAATATGGGGCTGAAGACCTACCAAATAGATGGTCGGATGTTAAAAGGCGGAGTATGCAATTGGTGCGAATATAGAACAATAACAAAGCATGAATATGTAGAGTGGGGTTGGCTTACTTGGATAGAGGTATTTAGGAGGAGAGGAGCCAAAGAATATTCTCTGAAAGGACCATGTCTTAGACGACGCTTGGGATGTCTTTTACAACATGGTAAACTCAACAAGGTAAAGACAAACTTAGCATAAGAGGAAAAACGTTTTGATAGGTGGAGGAAGCTGATTGCAACTTGGTTGAACACTGCTTACCTCTGGTAGCCCAATCAAGTGGTGGAGAGACGGTAGTCCCTAAAGACATCAGAATATCCAAGCCTTAATCGGGTAAAGTTTGGAAACATTGATGGTGGATGGTGATTTTTCTTACCCATTTTACAAAATTTCAACGAATTGGAAGAGGACATCGATGTCTTTTCTTACTATTCTCTCATGTTTGTAAGGGGAAATGTTGTATAACACCTTGTATAACACCGCTGTTCTTGCTTGTGTCTTTTTGTCATTTTGTGGAAACGATAACAGATTATATCATCTCTATTTTTAAGAGCTTTAATAAAAAATTTAATTTTCTAATTTTTTTTTACTTTTAATGTTAATATTGAGTTTGTTGGATACTTATAAACACCAAAATTTTATACATTCACAAGCATAGTATTATTTTTAATTCCTTATTTCCGATTTGTGAACATGTGTTACGGTCTGATCTAATTGTAAGGTATGGGACTTGAATCTCATATTGGTTAAATACAAAATTGATATGGAATTTATAAGGACTTTGGACTCTCTACCCTCATAAACTAGCTTTTGAGGTGTGGTTCTCCTAAAGTCATTATCAATTGGTATCAGAGCCGGGCCTTGGAGTGATGGCCCAACGAGTGGTGGCCTGGGAGTGCCAACCGTGACCAACAACGATCTCATAATGATATCTCATGAAATGGTGACCTGAAAGTGTCAGTCGTACTGGAAGTTTCTTTCCTTGTTGGTCAAATGTGAACAGCTTGACCCAGTAATTAAAATTAGAAATTTTAGGGGATTCCGAAATATTAGTAATTGGATTAGACAACACAAAGTCCAGACAACGTCGTCTATTAATGTCTTTAAAAAAATCGTAATGGCCGTGTATTATTTATACATCAAATAAGGTTTGATCGAGAAGAAGTCAAATCGAATATTACTTCGAATAAAAATCCGATTCTTTTAAGTGAAGTTGTTAGACCAACCCTCGTTAAAGTTGGGGAAACACGCTCTCAAAGTCGTTGCCTATACATCTGGTAAAATAAATTATGATTTATTAGTGCAAAACAATGTTTTGTCGTTTTGTTTTGTATTTTCACACCGAACATGGAATCTGCATTATTGAGAGTTGTGACTTGTGAGAGCTACAGGCCGAAGGTAAACCGAAGATTGAACACGTAAGGGATGACTTCAGTCAAGTGAAGCCGGAAGAGGACAAGAAATATCGGCGATGATAAGCACGGAGAGGCGTACGAGCTGATGTCTGTATCATATCTTTATTGTGAGGTACCGTACTTTACAACATGGGGCCACACACCAATTCTCGATATCGCGAGATAATAAAGACAAGGGGTTGTCACTTGTCATACATTATTTTTGCAATTCGTTCTATTTTCTGTTAGCCTTTCTGATTCCGAGAGGCCGATTACTGAAGGACAGGACCAAACATGGGTCGCTCCTCAGCTATTCACTTTGTCAGGTCACATCAAAATAGCCAATTTCAAAGATTAAATATAAATAATCCTCTCCTCCCAAAATTCGTCTTATAAGACATTAAGGAATTGTGTGTATTATATTCTAAGTCACATCAAATCTTACGAGAATCTTCAGGAAATATGATTGAATTATACGACTCTTAAAGCTACTTTTATTTGTTTTAATTTTAAATGTGTGATGCATATCCAAAGGTTTGGATAACATATTATATAATTAAATACATAATAATCTTATAACATATTATTTAATACAAAATAAAATGTTTTTTTTATGTTGTATTTTGTATTAAATACATAATCATCTCATAAACAGTAGCCAAAGTAGGTATGGTTTTAAAATGGGACACGTGGCTTAAATTGTACTGTCTCAGAAAGATCTGGCACTGGCACTGGCAGTGTCAATTCGATAACCCAATAATTTATTGAGGAAGGATAAGTCCAAGTTATCACATGTACTTGTCGTTCGTACTAATGTCAATCGTCAATTTCCAGCCTCAGCTCGAATCTAACGGCTCCTGTAAGTTGTTATCTTAGTAATGCCACATCTGATCATCACTCCAACCTACCAAATCATGAGTAATAACACCACCGTTAATCATATACATTACACAGGTCATAAGATAAAAGAATCCGAATTGGTATCGAAGCTATTAGAAGTGCGTGTAGGTTTTGATTTTTTCTGGTATTCCTTAAATGACAGAACACGGGGTAAGCACTAAGCCGTGTAATAGCCGCGTAATGTCATGATTCGTTACTTCGGACGGTCGCTTACGCTCACAACTCGTACGTTTGTTTGTTGTCTATTTCCTCCTCGTCTCTCTTCTGCCTGACTCTTCCAACATTCTCCACCATAACTTCTACGCTCTCTCTCTCTCTCTCTCTCGTTCTGCGGAATCTAATATAAATTTGGTTCCATTTTCCTCAAAACTTTATTCTCGACTGCAAGGACAAGATCGATTCGGGTTATTGTGCAACAACGAAAGTGGACACTCCGGGTAGGTTTAGCCTAACGTTTTATGCTCTCTTGTTGCAGCAGCGAAAAAAGGCTCTATATAATTCTGATCAGTTTTGTTTGCTAACTGTGAAACATCGTTAAAGGATTCATCTCTTTGTCCAGAGGTTTCGACCCAAATTTTGGTTTCTGGAAAACTAGGTCTAGAATGCTTCTTGTCTTTACACTCAAACCGTATTGATGTTATTGGGAAATTGCTAAGCTTCGTTAGGTTTCCTGGTAGATCAATGGGGACCTCAGAAAATCCCCTTTGTTTGTGAAACTCTCGTCTTTTTAGATTTAAACAAATCCGTCTTCCTTGTAATTATTTGGATCCTTATGGTTGTTTGAATATGCGGCAGGGGAGGTTTTGCAGAATAGTTTCTTTGAAGCTTCTCGAGAGGAGCTGCTGTTCATACAACTCTGGCCGTCATTGTGGTGATTCGTAGATGTACCGGAACAGACATTGGTCATTCGTTTTCCGGTCCTCAGGCATCATCATCATCTTCATGCTACTACACTCAATCTTTGGTTTGGGGTCTTCCCATTGATTACGGCTAACTTTCGGTCCACAATCTTATATGTAATCCCTACTTCTCAATAATTGTTCTCTGTACCCATTCAATTGGCATTCCTTAGAGATGTAACCATCAGCAGCACGGATTTATCTGCGAAAAGGTATAAGAATTGGGGAAATAGTAAGCACAAGGGATAAAAGAGTACCTCTTCCGAGGAATTTTGAATAAAACCTCCTTTTAAGATGGCAAGATACAGCTGCTGCCTTTGGCTGCCTGGGAGAAAGAAGGAAAAGCTGGTGAGAACTAATTGGATTTAGACTATTGACGTATTATGATTTTGAAAATTGCAATTTCGTGTTATCTGCTTATTCTTAATTTCTCTTTTGTGTGATTTTAGGTTGGTGACCAGTTGTTCGATAAAGTTGATGACTTCAACAAGGCTCTGAAGTCCCTTAAAGTCGGGCCTGAATACCCAGTAACACCTTTAAAGATTGAGGAGTTGAAAACACTGACAGCATCTGCTTCGCCAGCATCTGACGATATGCCCAACCAGTTTGCATATGCTGGGGAGATGAGCCGCAAGACTCTCAAGAGGGATGACGCTCCTGAGGTGGCATATGAAGGAGAAGATGAGCATGAAGAAAATGCCTCACTGAGGAGGGACGTGTCTGATCTGGACCTCCAATCTTTCAAGGGTGATTCAAGTGGATATGAACTTAGCGCTGATAGGAGGGTGGCCTCCTTTAATTCTTTTGCCTCTGAGTTTACTGAACAAAATGCAAACAAATCTGAAAAGAATCACGAGGGTATCATTGACGTGATCCAAAGTGGACATGTTAGTGATCCTGGTATTACTAAGGGAAGATTCTGCGATTCACCCAAGCTCAAGCGTTCCTGCTCTAATCTGGAAACAAGCAAAATGCTGAAAGTAATTGCAGAGGTGCTACCACCTTCAAAGTTGCTCCTTTATGGGGAATCACATGAACAATCAGAGAAGTGGAGGACTCCAGGCAGCCCTGCATCTGTAAGGAGCCATTGCAGCGCTGACAAAGTAATGTTAAGGAAGCATTCTTCAAGCCAAGTCCTACCTTCCAGGAGTAGAAAGCTGTGGTGGAAATTGTTCCTTTGGAGCCACAGAAATCTGCATAAAGTGACTGCAAACCAGCAGCAGCAGCAGCCACAATTTGTAGGTACAGATTTGAACCAGAAAGGTGGATACCACTCAGATACAGTTGAACCAAACCGAGCTATGATGTTGAGCAGAACACAATCCCCAGAGTCACTTATAGGAGAATCCTTGAGCAAGGACCACCACAGAAATGGAGAAATGGAAGAAAGTTGGAGAGATATTGGGGATTCATTTTCTGGTTTCTGGCCCCAGAACCGGTGGGTTGCTTTCCCAGCAGAATCTACGTCCTACTCTAGGGTTGATGAATGGGTTAAAGATCTTGAGACTCAAATGCCACCATCTGATGATGATGTTGATGATGACGATGATGGTGCTGGCAGTAATGAGGGCATCATCTTCCCACCCTCTCCTTTGAAAGACAAATCACCACCTAAAAGCACAGCTGCAATTATCCGATCTCCAGATAATAATTTATCTGAGGATATTCTAATTGCTAATAGTGTGATCCAGTCCCTGAATTCTTCCACAACTGCGGCACATATCTGTGCGATTGGGTTAAAAGCCACTCCCATCATGTCACACTTCCTTAGTCTTCGATCTGTGGACCTATCTAATAACTCCATAGGTATGCTTCTAGCAAAAGCAGAAACACCATCTGGCTGAAGACACTTTTTATCTTAGGAATGAAAGTTACTTATTGGTACTAACAGAGCTGCCTGTTTGCTTTGTCCTTGTTTTGCAGTCTGCATAACCCCAGGATCATTGCCAAAGGGCCTTCATGTACTAAACTTGTCAAGAAATAAGATTAGCACTATTGAAGGACTTAGAGAACTAACTAGGTTGCGAGTGCTTGATCTCAGTTATAATCGCATGTCTCGAATTGGGCAAGGTATCATTGATATCAGTCCTTTCTCTATATGATTTGCATGTTTTCCCCTACACTGAAAACTTTCAATTTCTCTGTTATAATGATTCTTGGATGTTTGTTATGTCAGGGCTATCAAACTGCACAATGATAAAGGAACTTTCGCTCGCTGGTAATAAAATTAGTAATGTTGAGGGACTGCATAGGCTCCTAAAGCTTACGGTCTTGGACCTTAGCTTTAACAAGATTACAACTGCTAAAGCTTTGGGCCAGCTCGTTGCCAACTATCACTCTCTGCAAGCTCTAAATCTGTCGGGAAATCCTATTCAGACCAACATTGGCGATGATCACCTTCACAAAGCAGTTTGTAGTCTTCTTCCGAAGGTTGTGTACCTGAACAAGCAGCCCATCAAATCACAGAGAGCACGGGAGGTTGTCACAGACAGTGTTGCCAAAGCAGCGCTGGGGAACAGGTATAACTCTCGTAGAAATGCAGCAAGGAGAGTTAGCAGCAGTGGCTCACCCTCGAGCGTTCATCGGAGCAGTGCTAGTGTTTCACACAGATCAAGCAGGAATAGATCCAAAAACCGAACCAGTTACCCAAAGGCAACTCGATCTTTACTTGCCCCTTCATCCCGTTGAAATATTTCCCCATCCAGTAGTCATAGCTCTTGGTAAGTGTTTTGCTTGCAACCTTTTTCATCACATTTGTGGTATTCCTTGGGACATTCCTCTCTTGTATGTGTTTTATCTTGTTTGGATTCTTGGAAGCAGTGGTTTCGATATAATGTATTAGCATTTGCCTCGCAAATATAAATCTGGGAATTACAGTGTTTGCATAGCCTACTCGTGGAATTGATGCAAGCGATGGCTTTTCTTTCTGATGGTTTTAACTGATTTGTTTCATGTAGTAACTATGTTGTTCAAAACAACATTTATTTTATTGTATGGTACAAGTCCCTGTCAGTTTCTTCAAAATGCCCAATCCATAAAAATAGATTACAGAGTGGTCATGGCCGATCAAAGGAACCTCAAAGACCAATCCCAGCGATTAGATTTCAGTCCCACCGAATAATGTTGCTCATGTACAATACAAAATGATCAAATCATCTAGACCTTGGTGAAATCGAAGTTCATATGCCCAGCACTTTTCATCCACCACTCCAGTTATCTTTTCTTCATTTCGGCAAGCTTATACAGCTTGTCGTTAAAAACCACCTGTGGGTCCTTGTGAATCAAATTCCCATTCTCATCATACCCATCCTTCAAGAACACAACCCAGTTCATCTCCGTCCCAGCAAGATAAAAAGTGCGAGGCTGCTGCTTAAGCATATCGTAAGTATGCTTGGTCAACGAAAACTCCTCCTTAAACTCTACAATATGATGTATAGAAGCCCTCTTCTCCAAAGTCAAGCTCAAGAACTCGTGCAGAACTCCAACTCTATACTTCTCGGCGTCCAGGCTCCAGACATCCAGCTTATGCCCATCACTATAAGGTGACACCAACGGCAAAGTATTCAACAAATTCAACCTCCTCGTATCATCATATTCCAAATCCAAATCTCTGGCATGCTTGACCCCAAACTTAAATGCCCTTTTAACCTTATCCTCATTAACCATGAACTCTTTCTCCAACTCACTCACCGCTAACTTCGATTCCCAAGTCACCAGTTCCAAAACCCTCTTCCCATCACTCCCAACAGCAATCCGAAAGTAATCAGGATACTTAACAACTCTATCTCTAAAATCATCGGGAATCCCAAACAACGATCGACAATGGTGAATCTTACTCAAAGGAATCTTCTTGTCCTTCGACATCATCAACAACTTACGAACCTTAGCGACACGATCAACCTCCATAGAATCCATAATCCCTCTCTCTTCATCAAGCAAGTCTTCCATGAGATCAGTGAAGCCTACCCACATCTTGTTGTCGGAGTGCCGGTAGGTCTGGAAGAGGAGAGGGTGTCGGTCAATGGAGCGAGCGACCTTGCGGCCCCGGGGGAAGCCGAGCTCGCGGTGGAGCTTGCCGGCGTCGTCGAGGCGGAGGACGTGTTCGGGCTGTTGGCAGAGGAAAATTTTGGACTTGGTGAGGAAACGGAAGTAGGAGTCGAGTTCGACGAGGGACTCGAAGTGGGCATTGCGGGTTGATGGATGTTGGACGGGTTTGGTGCGCGGAGAGTCGGGCTTTTTCCGTTTCTTGCGGAATTTTTTGGGGAGTTTGGTGATGAGGAAAGAGGTGGAGAACGGGTAGGTAGGGTTTTGGAAGAGGGATGGGGTTAAGAGGGATGGGGTTCGGCATAGGGTTTTGGAGTTAATGAGTTTGGAGAGGTAAAAGCGCGAAGCCATGGGAGTTTGGCTTGGAGGTGAAGCGTTGAACTTTGTGATTCTTGTATTTATAGCCCCTACGTGTGTTAAATGGGAAGTTGTTCAAATACCACTACCAGCGTTTTACTGCACAACCTGGAACAGCAAATACAGTGTGACCCAGGAAGTTCCTGAATGAATTTCACCGAAGTCGCATCACCTAATGGTATTCTCTCAGTTACAAGTGCAAGAGAATCCAGAAAACCTTGTACAGTAGAAAGAAATGTTTGGAGGGCGGCAGGAAGAACTATACTGGCATTTTCCTTTATTTAGAACACCAGACCAAAATTCACCACTTTGGATTGCAGAAATCAGATTCGTACAGTACTAATTTAGCTAGAAGCATTTGCAACAACTGTAACAAACTGACAAGACTAAGAATAAAAGAGTGAATTTGACAGGTGATAAAGATTCTATATAATACATGAAATTGGAACTTGCTTATTCTGTAATCATTTTCACAATCTTAATCTCGTGGTTGTATAGTTATAGTTTGACAACAAATGGAACGTCAAAACTTGAAAATCTAATGCTGTATTTCTTGCTTGCTGCCTGCCTCGACCGAGTAATTACATGACCCTCCCCGAAGCCTTACGGTTACGGAGAAACTTGGTGGTTGTTTCCACCAGGATACACGTTGTTCCCTCTTCTCTGTTCTCTGCTTTCGTCTTTCTGTTCAGAATCTTTAGTTCTGTCTATGGCTGAGCTTTATGAACATTAATTAACTTAACAAAATGAATAACAATAAATATGAACCTCCTTCAGAAATCAGCTTGCTTGTTTCTTGAAGAAAGGTTTTTGACAGATAAGGAGTCTTTCGTCACTGTTACTATCAATTTCTATAACGCGGGCTTCCCACTTCAACCGAGTCGCTAGAGCTCTTGCCGATTCAATGAGCGGTACTGTGTCACGAACTATTACCCAGCCCTGCACCAAACACCACCATCAGTAAAAAACAACGTGAAGCACATCTTTATGAATATCTGCATGTGAACGACATCAATGGAAACCTCTCCTACTAAATATTTGAAGAGGGCTGTTTAGAAGGTGAACTTGAATGAAATACTGAAAGAACTGGTCGAAGCACAGTAGTTTTAAGTTTAGAGTATCCAATTTCATCAAAACTGGGTAAAGGGAAGTATATAACAAACTTCTTTAACGCAGCAACACCACTTAAGTAAAGCCTAGCACCATGGAAAATAAATGTTTGCTTAAGTACAACACTGCACTACATACTACCTAGCAAGGTTCTCAGAGAAGATCCAATATCTTCTATAGATCTTATTCTAGCACCATTTTAAGTGATCAAGGAAAACAGTAATATCCACCCAGAATTAAGCACCTAGAATGCAAATCTAGCAAGAAAAATAATTTAAATTTTAATACTGCTGCAACTCATATATGTAATCATAGTAGATGACTTGTAACATAAAAAATGAACATCTGCATTCCATATATGAAGCTCATAACAACTCAAATTTCCTCAACATTGGCAGCAAGTGTAAGAGATATAAAGAATTTAGAAGTGGACATTTTGAGTCAGGTACCTCAGGTCGAAGTAGTCGATCAATCTCAGTGAATATATCCAGAGTGCTGCACCTGCGCTGCTGACCAGTTTCAAGGGACAATAAGCCTTGCATATGCACCAAATCATAAGTTCTAGGGTATGTTGGGAATGCTTCACACCTGAAATAGAAGTATTTAATACAAAATTAAACAAATATAGTACAATAATGAAAGCATAAATTGGTTACATGCACAAATATGAATGTATGAAGGAATTAATCAATCATGACATCTATTTTACATAATCCTAGCTCACAGTTGAGCACACCCAAGTATTATCCTCTTTTACGACCTTCATGTTTGAAAATGTGCTCTGAAGTATCCATATTATCAAACTCAGGCCTGTGTGTCAAAGCATATTCCTCATCTTGACTAAAGCTAAAACCTTTATCAGTTGATGGAAATATTATTTCCAGCTCATTCTCACAATTAAAAAGAAATTCTCAACTAGACAGTAGACATTAAAATTAGTCACAAAATTCAACAATGAGATAGGATGAGCTAAAACATGTCATTGTATATTCTAATGAACTATAGCCTACAAGAATAAAATCGAAAGAAATGTCGTGAGTTGGAAATAAGATTACCAATCATGCAGTACACCAACGAAGCCTCTATCAAGTATCAAGGGAAGAAGATTAGGTCCATTTGTTGGGACCACATTCATAACCCAGACGGACTTGCCAGCTTCCAGCAGTGCAGAATTAAAGCCACCAAGATGAGCATTCGTGTCTAGCACATTTCTGAGCATGTTATAAGGTGGAGAAGGATCCTCATCGCCAGGTCTCTTTGGATGATCAGAGAATATTAATGGTGAAAGAAGAGACCAATAATTAATGATAGCTGCTTTCCAGTTGTCAGCATCCTCCACAAACTCTTCTGGACGCAAACCTGACAAATTGAAGCAAACCACAACATAAATAGTAAGGCAAGTGAACAATCTTTTAAATACTCCAAACTAGATAAAATTTTCTATTCAAAATGGAACCTAAAACAATGAAATAAAAGTAGGGTACCATATATTGCAAGCTCGTTGTTCGTCAACTGCGACCTAGAGGGCCAGGTTCTCCTCTCTTCAATTGGAATCCAGCGACGACTGTGTGTCCCAGCTATGCATGCTCCAAGTGGTCGATAATAAGGAGATTCAACATCATGGCCTTTGCTGCATAGTGAAGGGCCTGAGCTGGACTTCCTGGACACATAAGGCAGTTTTTGCTAAGGATCACCTGATGTAGGCACATGAGTCTCGGAGATATGATATTTTAAACAAAATCAGACATATTCCAATTTTGTGTATATAAGTAAATGAAGTTGTTTTGCTGAGTCACCTTGACTCATAGCAGTTCCTTTTGCTAGTCTTCTTCCACACTACAGTTTCATCTTGTTGAGATAACATCTCCCAACAGAGATTTTTTGCAAAATTTTGAACAAAGTTCCACCTTTTCTGATTCTCTTTGTTACGAGCATAAGTAAGTGGTGAACTCCAGACAAAGTAACCACCAGGCTTTAAAACTCTATCAACTTCAATCAAGTAAACACCATCTGTAATACAAAAGGAATATCGACTCATTTTGACAGAAATATTAATCTGAAACTGATCAGGAAAAAGCATGAGAGCATTGAGCATGTGATGAAATCTAGTGAATATTCCAAATCAGACAACTAATTTCTCTCTCTCTCTGTCTCTCTCTCTCCAATTTAATATGTGATCATAAATGAATAACTGATACCTTTTTTGTCCCAATCAGTGCCACATCGTGAGCAGTGCAACATATCAAAGGATATAGAAGGATATGGCAACTGCTTGGAAGTAAAAGAACCAATCATTGCAGGAAGACCTCTTTCAAGAGTAAGCTGAACTTGGCTCCCTGAAGCCTCATAGTTTGCAATGCACATTGTTAAAAGCTGTTTCGAAAAGAGATGTGCTCCGAAGCTGCCATAACCACATCCTATATCCAAAATGGTTCTGACCTGCATAAGTTAGTAAATATAACAGTAATTGTTAAGTATGATTTCAAGTAGAGAAGAAGTTAAATGAAAAGTGATGTTTCAGTAGTAGCCTCAAAGTTCAAAATGTAAGTCTTAATTTCCAAAGCAGCATAATGAAATAAAGCAGAAAAAAGTCACCATTACAAAATTTATATAAGCTAATCTGCCGTAATCTTGACAGGAAATAGAAGAAACATTCAGAGAGGACTTTGTTATACTGCAGTAAAATGAATTACAATCCTCATTGCAAAAACTTCAATTTCCACCGGGAAAAAAGAAACATAAATGCATTATATATGCAACAGTGGCAGCTCACCCCAGCAACATAAATGCGTTATATATGCAATAGTGGCAACTCACCCCAGCTTGTATGAAGTTAGATTCATTTCGCAGGCCAATCATTTCAGCAATTTGATGTGAATAGTCTTCAACGCCATCAAACATTAATGAGGCTGAACGAAAGGAAATTTGCTCTTCATCCAGCATCATCATCCTGGCATCCACATTTAGAAGAAGAAATCATAAAAAGAGACCAGAAACTGAAACCACATAAGGTTTCCTAAACGGGGTCTAACTGTCGTTCACCTTTTGGTCAAACTACCAGAGGAAAGTACCTCCTGTGCAGTGATTTTAACATTTGAAACCCAGATGACATCTCTTCCTGTAGGCCACCGAAGAGGAATCTTGTAATTTGCTGGCGGTAGCACAAGACAACTTTGGCTTGACTCTCGGCCACAATGACGGTCACTCACACTAAAATCAGAATTGTCTAATGCAAGAATCTCTGACACGTTGAAACAAGGTACATAATTTTCAGACTCCTCAGAACAGAATTCCATCTCTTTCAACCTTGAAGAACCAATAGACAGCTCTCCAATATCCCAAAGGTCTGAAACAAGTTGCTCTTGGAGTCGTCTATAATTATGTACTATTTGACCTCTTGATGATGTTGATATCGAAATAGTCCACCAAATTGACACAGTAAGAGCAAGAATTACTATCACAACCAAACTAAATCTCAAAAGTAGCAAAGCTAATTTGTGTCGACTCCTTGCAGTCCCTATGCTTAACGTATCGGACCGAAAACCGTTTTCACTAACACTACACTTGGAAGGAGAACTACTACCAGGAAAAAGTACCCGAAATGGTAATTTTAGGGCTGGATAACTATGATCAGAAGACCTGGTCCTTTCCAAATCTTCTTTCTCTGGCTTATCTTTCATTTCCGAATCCCATAAATCACGACTGTTCCCAGAGATCCGTATCGCCGATATACCCCGATGGAGAGGCCTTGACATTTTCTTTCCTGCAAATTCTAAATCAAGTGAATATGGAACTGAAAATCATGTCCTACCAGAATAAATTCAACATCTTTCATTAACCAGTTGTAGAACAGGACAAAGACACAAAATTTTTCATAGAAGTACAAAACTGAGAATACTTATACGCTAAAAAGAGTTCATACGAGGTGGTTATACAGAGTAAAAACGAAAAAGGAATTTTGGTTGAATATCACCACTTGAGAAATTATATTAGATCCATAAAAACAAGTGCATAAAAGAACATTCTTCCCTAATACCAATTTTAAAACTCAACTCAGAAAGAGTGTAAAATAAAGGAAACTTTGATTCAGATAACGTAAAAGACCGGAAAACCAGACACATTTGAGGCCACAGGAGCATAAGAATAGATGTCAGTAAGATTATCGACCAGAAAAAAAGGCACTTCTCAATAAAAATGCATTGTAATTTAGTACCTAAAGCTAAAATCTAAACTGATAGAGAAGGATTTCACATGGAACAGAAAAATCGGCTAAAAGAGAAGTGAGGAGCACTATCATTTCTAATCCAATCAAAATTCAGCAAGAGAGAGTGAGAAGTGAAGTAATCAAAAGAAGCAAAGACCGAAACACTACCTTTAATGGGCACAACAGAACTGCTAGCGTGATTCTTGATGAGAAATGCAGAGAGCTGGCAAAGAATTAAAATTTTGGAGAACCCCAGAAAATTAGGAAAAGCTTCATGAATGGTTTGGTTAAACCCAGAAAGAAACGGCAGTTCTTGTTCAAAGGTCTCTTCTGTTAGCTTCAATGGCTGCCTTTTTCACGCCCTCACACCTCAACTTTTCCTTATTGCACTTGGAAAGGAAAAGAGTGGATTTTGATCGATCCAATCACGACAGAACTCTCGCGAGAACTGAATACAGTCGCTTTTATATAGTATTTCCTTTGAAAATTGGGAGGGGGAACAGTCACACACGCAAATCTATCAAAAGCAGAAAAGTAAAATATTTATAAGCAGTACTAGAAAATTATAATGTTTTATTAATTATTACATAAAGACGCGGTTAAGTATCCAACTCACAGGAACAGCTGCCTTCAAACTCAAACAGTAAATAATTCTAAGACGCCTCACTAGAAGTCTCCACGGTAGGTAAATTCACTAGCAATCTCTTTCACTACCCCCTCCTCTGCGACTCTTTATCTTGGAGCATTTTTTTATATTACTTCCATTTTGGGATCGGCTCTCTCCGTCGGCAGATACATATTTTATCTATCCTTCCTATGTTTTGTAATGGAGAAAGTTGGTTATCTTGGTATTTTAACTTCCATGAACTGGAGCTAGAACTTAGAAGGAAAGGGAGTTTACTACCAAGATGTGTGTGTAGATCCGAGGGACAAAGAGAGAGAGAGAAAAACACACTCCAAAGACAAATTATAAACAAGAGAGGCTGCTTGTTTTCATGAGCTCACGTTTTGACTTTGGCCAACACTACTCACAGCTTTAGCAATACCTTGTAGATGAGCATGCTAAAGAAAAATGATTATAACTAATGAGTTTGTATTGTCTTTGTAGCATCCAAGGGGATTTGTCTTAACTAGGAAGTACCCGCTTTAACTAAAGTTTCAAGGATTGACTCAATGACCAAATCTTAGATGTTGGTAGGTGAGGGTGATTTACAATTAGGTGCTTTTCCTTTGTGTTGAAAAGATCACAATCTAAGACAGATTTTCAACCCTAATTGGAGATGGTAATCATTCCAAAGTCCTTGACTCATGGCCTAACAGGTGCCAAATGGCAGAAAACCACCAAAATCTTAAGAGGTTTGTTTTACATTTGGTCAGGAAAGGTAATGAAAAGTGGAGATGGGCATTTAAACAGAATCAGGTAGAGATTTTGAGCTACAAGTGGGGATATGTCTGTGTGTTTTTACTTTTTAGTAATCACTGAACTAAAACCCATTTTCACCAAGTAACGTGCCGGTCATGTGGCTTTGATTAGCTTGCTCCCTTGCCCCCACCGAAATGGATAAATTTACTAAAAATAAGAAAAGAGGATAAAATAATATTGCATTAAATGGAAACACAAAAAACCAAAGATTCAACTCGTACAATTTGAGATCCTATGATAATCACATGCTATGCGACAACAGTAGAGTCAATATCTTCAAAGACATCCAATCAATTTGATAATTTTAATAATAAAAATTTGTAAAATTTAATTTTTTATTTAATAATTTAATTTATTAAAAATCAAACAATTTATTAATTAATAGGTAAATTTTTATAAATTAAGATTAATTAATTAATTTTTATTTAACAAATATTTTTAATTAAATTTTAAATTATTCTATAACTAAAAATATTTTCTTTTAATCATATTTTATATTTTAATTTATTTATCTTTAATAAAATAAGTTTAATCCTTTTTTTAAGGGAAAAATACCAGCTTAAATTAATAAAAAACGGTTTGCAATACAATGAGGAGGAAAAATAGAGAACATAAAATTAGAGAACAAAAGCGAACTACGAGCTAAACTATGAGCTAAAACATTAGATGTACGACTCAGCCACTGAACATGGATATCTTGCCTTTGTGCTAAAAGCACTTTACAATCCTGAATAATTGCCCCAAATTCCGACCAATCAATCTCAGTGCTTTGCAAAGAAGACACTAAACTTTGACAATCGGTATAAACGATCCCGGAGTCCTGATACTTGGTCGAGACTTGCTCAAGAGATAGTTTGAGAGCAAAGGCCTCGGCAAACCGAGGGGTATAAGAACCTGGCCTATGCGATGTGAACGCATGTATGAATCGCCTCTTTTTTCTTACTAACTTAGCATGGGTTAAATTTTTAATGCCATAATGGTATTTTATTCTCTCACTTAGTGTCCAAAATAATTATGGTCCCACTCTGCCGCGTTTCTTCTGTCGGTGGACCGAGCCTGGTGACCTGTCGACGACGCATGTAGCTGTCCATGTAAGCAGCGCAACAGGCGATCAAAACTTTTTGCAGTGTACAACCAGACAATCGTGCTTACGAGTAAGGTTTTTCTTTTGGACTTGTATTAAGTTTCAGGTACATAAGCTGGAGTTGTGGATTTTGTCTCAACTTGCATTCTGTAAGAGAATAAAACCTTTTACGTTTCACTTGCTTTTACTATGCCTGAATTGCTTTTACATAACAGCAAATCAATTTTAAATAACTGAATTACAGAATTCCTGTTCTGCCTTGTAACGTAACCTACTCCTTGTAAAATAATGAAAACAACGTTTTTGTTTTCTTCAATTTGGTCGTGGGGATGACATTTGGACAATTGTGATGAGGATAGCTTGCGAGTCCCAGAAAAATAGACACGGAGTTCCGTTCTAGTGAAGATGGAATCCACAAGTTTTGTCTATGAGATGACTTGCTTAATTAGTGACCTATCGTTTTGCTGCATGTCTGTTCGGAACCCACCACCAATATAAGTTGTTACGGTCAGCTCTTAACCTTTGTAAGCTTGATTGTAACTACTGGGAAAATGTTCCTATCAATAATCCAGTCGTAATTGAGAGTTTTCTTTTTTTCTTTAGCTCCGTTTGTGACTGACACGCCGCGACTACCCTCCAGATTCTCCACCGCACTTTCCCCATGGGTCTCACGGACACAGCTCAAGCTATTCATTCAGTTTTAGTTTTATATAGTTCCAGTCATCATTTAATGTTATTAAATGAAACTATTGTTAATGGAATGAATGCAATTCTACAATCTTAAGTCCAAAAAAAAAAAAACAGAGAGAGCTGGAGACAATGACACACATCATCAGTTTCACGCATCCAAAAAATGCAAAACATTCCTGAATAAGTGGACCATCCACCAATTGAAGTATTCACCTCACCTGAGCGCTAAGAAAATAAATAAAAGCTTCAACCCTTCGTTACGTGAACGTCCACAGGTCCACTACTATAATAATAAGTGAAATAAATCCAAATCAGTGCCTTGAGAGATCAAACACCAAAAGCTGCCACTGTGGGGCTGCTGTGCCTTCGTCGATCTTTATTCTCATCTTAGCTTTAAGGTTATTTTGCCCCCCTTTACCTTTTGCTAGCTTGGAATATGCTATTATTGCTTGCTTTCTAACTGTTCTCGCTTGATCACGATCTTTAATGTCCCACGCAGGAACTCAAACCGGAACCCTGAATACTTCCCCAGGTTTATTTTTCCTTTCTTTTTCTTCGGTTCCCTTTCAATTTAAAACCCTTCATTTGGCAGACAACTCGAAAGGAGAAAAGGGGTCCAAATAAATAAGTAAATAGTTTTGTCCTTTCATTCACACAACAATTAAATGAATTATTGATAATGGAATTGTAAACAATATATTAAATCGCATTCACACTTCACAATTACCAAAATTTAACTGAACATCGATTCTCTGTTTGATTCTGTTGTTATAGTATGAGTTACGCAGCGTTTGGTTAACGTCTTCAGCAGATAGGGACGGGACGTGACTAGGTAGGACGGGACGGAACAGAACAAGAATTGAAGACAGTGAGATGTTTGGTTGTGGTGGACAGAACAGAGATAATTGTCTTCGTCCT
>JANKOE010000002.1:8662908-8673643 GCA_026284465.1 Erythroxylum citrifolium | reverse complement strand
AAGATAATTTTAAACATATTATTTAATTATTTATTTATCTAATTATAAACTTAAACCTTTAAACTTCAAAATATACATTTTTTTTTAAGTTCACCAAACATAATACAAAATAAGATAACAAAACTCGCTATCCATATTTTATCAAAAAGATGAAAAAAAGATCACTAATCATAATATTTATCCAAGTTGAAATTATCAAAATCAAGACATTTTAAATAGACCGGTCGGTTCTTTCTTTCACCGGTTCAACTATTTTTATCGATCCGACCGCAAAATTAACGGGTCAATTACTCACAAAAAATACGGGCTAAATCGGACCGTTTCATGTAACGGTTCACCGATTCTCCCGTCCGACCGATCGGTTCGGTCCGATTTTTAAAACACTAGTTAGAAATAAATTGCAGAGTCGCAATTAAGTCAAGATAAAAGAAAGAAGCTTCACGTGAATGTCCACCTAAGAACTTAGAGCTTTCAAAACATAAGACAACTTTCGTGTTTGTAGTCTTCTTCTAGACCCAAGTAAGCTAATTAAGATATACTGAAATTAGGACAAGCACGTAATTATGCATACAAATTGCATTATCAGGCGCCCCATTAGGCGAAAACTACGGTGGATCTTTGACCAAGGAAGGTCTAAATCTATCTTGGTTACTATGACTTGGATGGTGATACAAAGTCAAAACCTCGAGAAGCTATATAGTCTCTATTGCGACAATAGGAAAATACACTTGTAAAGAATACTTTGAAAATGTTGGCATGACTCATGCATGAGTCTAATAGAGTCAGAAGTGGCGTTTGGTATGGCTTCACTATATTAAAAAAGTAGGTTTCTTTGGGATGACCATTTGTTTCTCATGCGACCACTTGACATGGACGTTGGCTCTGGAGCTATTGTCTTCTCTCCTGTTGCTCACATTTATCTTTAATCTTGATCCCTTATTTTAAATTTTATTGCTGAAATCTACAAATTTTTATATTTTAGATTCAGGAATCATACTACGATTTTGTATAAATAGTAAATCTTATATTGGCTTTCAGAAATATATATGAAAAGGACGAGAAAGGTGAGTATTGTAGTGTTGGCTTAGAAGATGTAGCACAATCAATAAGAAAATCTATTTTGGCATTTTCTTTGGTTTGTTATCTGTCTATTTTATCTGCTTTGTCTATGGACTCCTCTACAGTGGCCTTTCAATATACATCACATACAGTTCAGACCCACCAATTATTTACCTGAAGGTAGGCTCAAGCTCCTTCTAAATTGATGATGATAAAGACTTGGCCGATCAAGTTGGCATTTCAGTTGATTTTACTTTTATAACGGAAACGAGATAAAGTTAACTGAAGGACTTCGTTCTTCATAGAGCAGAAAGGAACACACAACCGTAAGCATTTAAAAAGACCGAAGAAAAGACAGAGGAAGGTGAACCGGTACAGAGATCCCACAAGAGAAAACAACACTAGCCTGTTGGGCTAATAATGGCTTCCCTCCATGCCAGAACGTCCATAACATGGCAATCACGAGACCATGTGCGTGTGATTCACTAACCTTCGAAAAGTTGTCAAGATTAGACAGTAATCGTGTCCGCTCCACAAGAAAAATGTTTGATATTTTGGTTATTGTAATACCCATAATAAATAATAATTCTTCATCACATCAAGACTCTAACGCCCATGTTCCAACGATTGACCCGAGTATGAAGTGTAATAATTGGAGAAATTGCATGATATAACGTCATAACTCTATCAGGATTAAGGCCCAAGCATCCACATTATCTGGAGCTAGAGCCCCTGGAACCCACAACGCATGTGATATGCTTAAATGTGGGCACTTCTGTTGTGCTCAAATCTCTCCTCTATTTGGTGACTTTTGCTTAAAACAAGAATCAATATGCCACTTCACTTTCTTATGGTAACCCTCAGGATTTATATGCATATATATATATATATATATATTCATATGCCATCTCTGCATCATTTAATAAATCATTATACGAGGAGCCAGAATTGTATTGCTAGCAATCAAAAAAAAAAAAAAGACTACTTGGTGTTTGAAAACAAATTTCTTAAGCAGAAATATTCGCAAAGATTATGAACAGGACAGTTCGACGAGGTACACCGATGATGATGGAGTCCGATTAATTGGCAAGTAAATATATAATGCTTTGAAAAGAAGCAATTAGAAATGATTATGGCAGAGACAAACTTCTCGAGGGTCATACAGCCGTCACATGTAACGTCATCAATGCATATACAAGGATACATACGACAAAGGTCTGAAGTTCTGAATCAACCAACCGCATGGTGCAGGAGTCCATTAATGGCTATTTCCACTGATGTTCATATCTCAAGTTCAAAGTTCGAGGGGCCAGCACGAATAGTGGTCCTTGGCCAGTGATAATCATCGTGAAAGGATGGATGAGTATTCCATACTGCTTTATTATTAGCCAAGTAAGGGAGTCTGAGCAGATATATAACATGTGACTGGAGAACTGATGTTGTAATACTAATTAAGTGCTTAAATCCTCGTACGAGTGGTTTGATTAAAGTGCGATATCTGGCATGAATTGGATCAATTACGATGAAAACAAGTTTTGAAACTTAATATCAGAACCATTCCAAGGGCCCCAAGATTGGAATCAGACGGAAAGTGTACATCTACAGTGGCTATGGAACGATTGGTTCTCTCAGAAATGAGCTAGAGTTCAATGTGTCTAATAAAATAGATACAAAAGTAAACTTTCACGTTACTCAAACTTTATATAATACATTCCTATTTCACCATCACTGATAGCTCCATCTAGCCAACCCGCCTTGTATTTCATTTATTGTGAAACGTCTGTCAATTTCAAGCTACATCCTGACCTTAGCACAAACAAATACTCCTATGATTAAGTAAAATATCCTAATCCGTATGTTTTGATAGCTTGGGCTTAGTGGTTCTATCCATCTGACGATTCAGACTCTTATGATGGTTGTCTTGTCAATAGATCAAACAATTAGCCATTCTTGTTTGAATTCAACAGTCATCTTCCATATTTGATTGATTGGAAAGGCATCTTTTTTTCTTGCAATGTATGTTTCACCGTTCATGTGAAAGATCTCATACGAAGTGTAATTTACATGGTGATGATAAAAATTAAAGCCTGAAGTTAATTGTGCTAAAATCATTTTGTGCAAATGTTTAAACTTTTAGTAACCTTGAAACTTACCCTGTTTAGATATGTTTGTCGTATATAAAATACAATAACTCGTTATCCTGACAAGCAAACTTCTATAGCTTTCAATATCCACATGTCCCATATTCCTCTTGCTTTAGACCATATCTATAGGGTGTTCGTTAATACCCTCAAGTAGGAAAAGCTTGATACAAGTGATAAATTAAAGCCGCACCAAGGGATGTGGATCACAAAAACGGCGGTAGTAACTAAAGCATTGAGTTATAGCACCAACCACCAACCACACTTCACGTTCAATGCTAGATACATACGAAGCAAAAAAGAAGAAACTACAGGACAAAGTTAAGAAAATGGAGACATAAGGCTTTAGTTCATCGAATGTTACGCCAAGTTATAAAATTTTGACAAAAGTAGTTAAATAAATCTTTAAAAAGCCGGTCCACGAATTTCAATCCAATCGTTCAAGGGATTAGCAAACTGTTTATTTGGAATTAGACGATAGTACATCAACATATCTATCGAGAAAGTAACAAATGTGCTAACTGGTTAGCTAGCTATGTGGAGCAGTTTGAGATAGGTTTTATTTCTTTAAATACTACACCCAGTAGGTATTAATCTATCTTTCTAAAGGATATGTCGGGACTTAGTTTCCCTTTACTAGTTTTGTAACCTGTTTATTCTTCCCTCTAATATAAAAAAAAAATCTTTTAAAAAAAGACAAAAGTAGTTAAATATACTATTATTTTTAGGAGAAAGAATTAAAAGTTAAGGTTAAAGATATATAACTTGTTTGTATTTTAAGTCATTTTTTTAAAATCCTTATATTTTTATTTTTGTAAAAAAATCACTTCTTAAATTTCAATTAAAAATAAAAGTGGAATACATGTGATATATAATGATCAATCAAATATTATTAACATGATAATTTAACCCAATTTTTAAACTTAACAAGAACTAATTAAACATAACATAAACTAATAATTTATGGTAGATCTTATATTATTAATTTGAATTGGAATTAATTAATTATGTTCAAGTTTAAGTATTTAATTGACATGAATTATCGTATTAACACCATTTGATTAGCCAACATATGTTATTTATGCCTTTGTCATTATTTTTTAATTTAGAGAAAAAAATTTATGAAAAATTCAAAATTATAAAAATATTTAATTAATTTTTAAGATTAAAAAGTTTTTTTAAAAAATTTAAACTATTGAAAAATCCCATATCTTTTACCTAGAAATTAATAATGTATCATTTCATAATCGGATGAAAATATCATTAGAAACCCAAATCATTGTTCTGATTTCCTCTTTTTTTTTTTTGAATACAAGGGAGAAAAATAAAAGGTTACATGCCTAAATGCGGGAACAAAACCCCATTCATATTATCGAAGATAGAAGAGACGCAACCCGGATGTGGAGATTGAAGATAAAAAGCTTCAATATTAAAAAGACCTTGCAAAGTGGGCTAATCAATTCGCACACATTAATATGTACCAGGTCTAACGTAGATTTAGATCTGCTTCTTTTAAAAGGAAATAAAGCTGTAGTAAAATTTTCCTTTAATACAAAATTTACAGGTAAATAATAGATCATTATTCAAGTCCACGAGGATCTTATCATTTAGTCAATCACTTACTTTTAATACGGACCAAGATCTTCTGTCCAATTTTATGGTGTCTTATTGTGTCCAGTGAATCTCAGCTATTCATTTATGTGGGTCCCGTATAGACCCCACATGAATAAACACGGGACCCACATAAATAAATGGTTCAGATTCACTGGATACAATAAGATACCATAAAACTGGACAGAAGATTTGGACTCTTTTAATACATGGATTATAAACAGTAACTATCTGACTCAAATAGCGTGCAAGAAAGCTTATTCACAAAACTTGCCCCAATCTCAGTTTATCGTTTAGCACACAAATTGATGATGAACGTGATGGTCCATGAAAGCTTATTCACCAAAATTGCCATATAATCTCAGTTTATCATAGCACACAAATTGACGATGAACGTGATGGTCCAAAACTCCCTTTCTTCCACCATTAAATATGTCTGAAGGTTTTTGATAGACCGCCAGAAGAGTTGCATAGATGTGTTTTAAGTGACACGACTTACTGACTAAAGTTCTCTTCCACATGTTAATGGCAAATAAGTTGAACCATCGCAGTCAGCTAATCTCTTACTGACTAAAGTTCTCTTCCACATGTTAATGGCAAATAAGTTGAACCATCGCAGTCAACTTGTTGATTAGCTGATTGGTGATGCTGCTGAACTGAAGTTAAAGCTATGACACCAATGGGTATAACGGTGAATTGGTACCGATCGGTGAAGACTATGACCATGTTAGTACTACTTATGTTACAAAAAATGGAGTTACTTTGGGTATGGGACTGAATGTTACACTGGAATGTTGTCATTGATCACCGACGAAATTACGTCCATAGCTCTACATTCACAAGTTACATGAAAATGACAGGCAGCAAATTCATGAGTACTCATGCCAGGTGTTGTTTTTTTCCCCATTTGAAATAACGATCCAAAAGCTTAGAGCTTGCAGCATCCAAACTCAACGTTAACATGACAAGCAACAGTAGGCGGTGGCATATGCAGACAAATGCAAAAAGCAAATGATTGTACCCAAGGAAGAAGAATAGGACAGGAATGATCAAGAGCAGTCTAGAATTACGTACGTCAGAGAGAAAATTTAGGGGTGAGGTGAGAATTAGGAAATTGTCCCATCAAAATGCACCGTTGGGGTGAGAGAGGCTCGAACTCTCGACCTCAGGATAACTCAGAAGCTATGAGACCTACGCGCTAGCCAACTGCGCCACCACCCCTTGACTTTCAAGCAGCATCCTTCTATTTAATTATCAATGATTTTAAAGCCGGTTAGTACAAATTATATATAATTCGTAGCTGATATGCCAACAATAACATCACTCAATTGAGAATGATTTTGTGTTAAGTTATTATTATTGTGATGCATAAAAAATAAATATTTATTAATAATTTCAATTATATGTTTTGTAAATGCTAAATTTTATTTTGAATATTTTAAAAAATTAAAATTTAATATACAGTTTAATAAAAATATTTGATTTAAATTTGCTGAAATAATAATAACTTTCTCATTTTTCTTTTTGATATTGTATTCACCAGTAAGGCAAGTGTATCGTTTATGGCGTAGGCCCCTTAGCTTACCCAATGGACCTTTTCATGTACTGAGGGCTTGTGTTTTTCGACCACGATCATAAAACAGCCCATGCTCTAGTTAAAGCAACCAACTTGTATTCATTTCCTTGGCACATCTGAAGCCCAATGACCATAAACCGGAATTCGCAGTAACTTTAGTTCAAATCCCCACAATTTGAACCTAAACAAATGAGAAGAAAATCCGACGCAAACAGCTGCCTAGGGTAGAATTCAGCTAGACTTTTAAGAAGAGGTGATCTGAGATTCATAATCATAAATGTATTAGCAGTGAACTCCTATGTTCTCCGCTACCGCTAGTAGGTGGTTGCCTACGACGTTCTCTGTGACTAGCTAGATTGCGTCCGACTCGCAAGTTGTGCTGCTCTAGAACAAACAATCGTCACATGAAAAGTTCAGGCCTGTGGAAGTCCCATTAGCCCAGTTTGTAGGATTATAGGGCTAGTCGCGGGCTAGAATTGCTTGTACCAATGTACTTACAGTTACATCACCCTGTGTTTCTCCAAGAACGTATTGTCTGTACTCGAAACATACAAGGAGACAAGAACTATTATTATACCAGACGGGTCGAAGTAAATATAATCTCTCAAATTACACGACGGAGTGAGAATGATTCTGCGTTCTTATAGTAGATTAGTGAGTACAGTACTATAGTATTTGCCCCGCATGGACCATTCAGCTTATAACTGCATTTGATATGAAACTTGTGAAATGCTATGTACACAAGACAGCAAGCCAAACAACACTTGGCTATATTTAGTTAGACGTCAAGTTTTTAATGGAATAGAAGAAGTAGAATAAAATTAAATGGAATATAAATAAATATAATATTTTAAAATTATTGTTTGAGAGGAATGGAAGAGTTCATAATGTAATATAATAAAATGTATTTTAAATAAAAGATTTATAATATAATAAAATATAAAGTTATTTATCATTTTACATTCAATCTTAAATTCCTAAATTGGAAGTTTTTTTATTTTTACTATTTAGGATAGAATAAGATATAGTATACAACTCTCATCTTCCATCTTATTATAAACCTTGGATGAAAAAATATTACAATTCATGAATCAAACTCCCAGACAAAGCCTAAGCTCCAGCAGTTGAAGTTATTTGTTTAATACGTATTTCAAATGTCAACTATAGTTATGGTGTCAAGAATGGGATTCGAATCCAACCACACATCATATGTTGGCTCTATCTGGCTTTGTGGAGCTAACGACGGATAGTCCCAACGGAGAGAGAGAGAATTTAAAAAAATATTTGGTTGAAATAACGCTATTTTTGTTTAGTAAATGAATGAATTTAACATTTAAATGACTGGGTGATGTGTAGATGTAGAGCAGAGGTTTGGTTTTCTTTTTTGAGATGATTAGAGGGTGAAAAATAGGGAATGAAATACAGCTCATAAGTGTGAAGGAGTGATAGGACCCCACGTGGGGAGGAGTTGCCAGTTCACGGACTTGTACAGCTTTCACAAACCTATGTGTCCTTATAGCTGTCTCCTCGTCTCTAACGCTGGCAACAACCTACATAATCACTCTCTCTCTTCTGCCCTGCCCTGCCTCTCCCAGCGACTGGCCGTGCCGTGGCCTCCCTCAATTTACAGGAAATCTACAAATGTCGCATTTTACTTTAGTTAATTTCAAATGGGCAAACCTCAAACCTGCATGTCCGTTGTCCAATGAGGAACCATTTACAGAAGGAAGAATCCTTCCAAGTCGCATGCAATGCACAGACTTCGTCCCTACACGCTACACTCGACTCCCCTCCATTTGGCTTTTCTTAAGTACATTTCTTTAATTTGTGGTAGTGGGACCACATAATGGTCTACCATTAACCCTAATTAAACCAGATTGGTTGGGTTTTATTTTATTAATGATTGACCTACGAGGAAGGAAGCCTGATTTTTATCTAACAGCTAGCCGTGTGAACAATTATAAGAGAACCATTATAATATTCAACACTAACCCCTTTTTTTTTGTTCCAGTTGATCATATTTACATCTCTTTTCACAGTAATGTTTCTGTTTTTGTGCTTAGCTTTCACCTGCTGCCCATTGCATTGTACCGAAATTTGGAAGGTACATGCACGGAAAGAACCTTTCTGCCACTTTGTCTTCCTATCATTAAAATGGCACAAAGTTAGCTTTAGCATTTAAATTCTTGAAGAGATTCTTATTTTAATCTAAATCACCAATCATTAACGAGGAACTAATGGCTGGAGAAAAATGAAGACTCTTTGAAAATTTGTAGTTTGTAGTTCAGTTTCTGTCGTAGCTTGTAGCCGCCCAACACCGTAATTAGTGCCACATGATTTGCTATCTTCGCAGGCTCCTATTTATTAGTATATTAGAGATTGGCTATTGAGATTTTAACTACTTTGTAGTTGGCTTCTTAACAGCTTATGATCAGGGGCCCTGCGAACATGCGATCATGTTCCTAAGAGAATATGTTAATCATGCGCGTGGATGCACCAAAATAGAGTAGCTGTTAACGTGGTTATTTACGAGGCAATCGTGGTAATAAAATAATGAGGAAAAAAAAAACATCTGATTGGCCGGTTCAAGACATAGGTGTGTGTGTTTCATCCTACGGATGAAACCGAACCGAGCATGGTAGTTTCCTAGTTGTTCTCGTTGTTAAACAACAATTAAAACCTCAAACCATCTCATTCGTGTAGTAATCATAGGTATTAATTTCCAGAATTAGCAAAATGCGTCAAGTGGGGTCTCGACTCTATCCCAAATCCCTTTTAAAATGGTCATGCAAGGAATAAGATTCTCTGTCCAGTTTTATGATGTCTTATTGTGTTCAGTGAATCTCAGCCATTCATTTATGCGGATCCCGTGTGGGCTTCACATAAATAAACGTGGGGCCCGCATAAATGAATAACTGAGATTCACTGGACACAATAAGACACTATAAAAACTGGACAGAGGATCGGGACTCGTCATGCAGAATCCCCACAGTTGGAAACAAGTGCTGGGACAGCTAGGTAAGCGAAATGGTGACCAAGGTTTTGTTGAGTAGTTAAATATTGTGACTCATCTCACTATCCCACGTAAGAAATTATAGATTTGTGGGAGGATGTTTTATTTATAACACAAGCATCCTCTTTTTAGTTTTTGATTATCTCAAAATTATCTTTATTTAAGACAAAAATTCTCTCTCCTTTTTAATATTTCACTTGTATTATTTTTAAAATAGTAAAATATTAATTTAGCAGTATTCGAAGAAGTGAGCATAATTGGCCGGACCTTGTTATAATTATGATGTTCTTCATTTGTTTATTTAATAGCTATTGTCGGTTAGAATTGTAGTGAATTATTGTATTATTAAATTACATGTCTAGGAAAATTCTGTCTAGGAGGTTGGGTTTTAAGTAAGACAGTTTATGACCCCTCCAATTTTTCCTAAGGATTTACCTGATGTAATTTTTCAGTACAATCGTTCACACTCTATTCACGTAGGCAATAGTGCTCAAGGTGAATTTGTTATTGTTGATGAAAATTAACTCAAGTTCCATAACAATTGGTATTAAAGCCAAGGTTTCTTCTTAGTATGCTTTGTGGTTGCAAGGTGGTCTGATCTTCCACATCAGAAAAGATTTTTTCTTGAGCTATTGATATTTCGCATTGACAACTATTAAATAGAAATTGCAGCAAAGATGACAGAAATTAAAGATACGACTACACCAATAGCTTCTATCTCGTCTATTCTAGCAAAGACTACTGTGAAAATGGAAGATATATGGTGGAGATTTTTGATGGCACAGGTCATTTTGGCATGTGAAAAAGTGAGGTTCAAAACGCTCTTTTTCAGCAAGGTCTTGACATTGTTATTGAAGAAAAGAAACCAGATGATATTGAAGAGAAGGATTGGAAGATTATAAAGAGTCGTTTGGTTCCACTTCTGTTTTTCTACTGTTGTTTTTGGTTTCTGTTTTATGTTTTTAGTTTATGTTTTTTCCTTAAAAAAATAAAAACCTGTTTGGTTGAGATTTGTAATATAAAAACTGAAACAAAAAACTTGTTTGATTGAGATCTCTAATAAAAAACTGAAAGTAAAAACATGTTTAGTTTTATTATTCTGTTTCTTTTTTTAATTATACTCTTATTTGTAATAATTATAATATAATATAATATTTTTTAAATTAATTAATTCTTATTACAGTAAAACCTTGATAAATGAATATTCGATAAATTAATAATCTTGATTAAATAATAATTTTCTTCGGTTCCAACTTGAGCCAATGGGATAAAATAATAACCTCGCTAAATGCATAAGATAATAATTTTTAAAAAATTCCTTGAGGCCCACTGAAA
>JANKOE010000002.1:8447498-8460356 GCA_026284465.1 Erythroxylum citrifolium | reverse complement strand
TACCGGATGTCGGACATTCGTTTTCCGATTCGATTCGATTTGTATTCTGATTCGCGATCCTTCGCTTTCCTTGTTTCCGAACCTTTAGTTGTCTTTGGCTCCTTAAACATTCGCGAATTCGTATCTGATCCTATTTGATACTTTTGTCTTGTGTTTTCGATTCTCCGTGCTTTCGTTTCCGTTTTCCGTCTTTTTCAGGTTGGGATCCGGTTCCGAGATCGGGTCCCAACACTCCCCCTCAATGCAATATTCAAGTGCATATTCCAAAAGCACAATCCAAGTCCAGTCAACAAAAGCTCTTGATGCTCCCCCTCAATGCAATATTCAAGTATATATTCCAAAAGCACAATCCAAAAGACAGAGAGAAAAAAATACAACTTATCTTTGTTCTCCCCCTTTGAGACAATAGGTGTCAAAAAGCCAAAATTTAATAAGCTCCCGGAAAACGAAGAATTCACTGCTTCAAAGTACGAAGAGCTTCACTACCGACTTGAAAAACACCTTCAATCCGCTCAATCTCATAAAATAAAGCAGCATGGGGATTAACATTTAAAGTCCCCATGGCATCCGAAGGACCCGAAGAAACATACGACAAGTCCACCACCCGTGGTTGTCGAAAAATCCGTGGAGAAATATTCATCAAGGCGACAGACTCCAGGATGCTTGATTCAAGCCTAGGTGCCTCATTGCAATATAGAAATTATGAAATTAAACATGGAAAGTATAAGAGAGAGTGAGACTTACGCTCAATGTCCAGCATTGCGTCGATAATGAGACGCCCAAGATTGAAATGGACTCCCGTTCCAATCGCATAGAGAAGCTTAGCCTGGGCCAGATAAACTGTCACGACATGAGTACATGGCATCCAATTAGATACAATCAACTTGAACAGCAAAAACTATTTCTGGGTCAGCATGGAAGACCGGAGAATAGAACTGGATGGCCAAGCAGTGAGTTTGCCACCAGTTAAAACTGTGGCAATCAAATCGATCAAACATCTCACTCATCATCATCATATAATAAGTCACCAATCATATTATTAAAGCCCAAAAACACATTCAACCGAGTAGCATCGAAATTAATTACCCTCCCCCTCACATAAACAATCCCAAAAGAAACAGCATCCACATTTAGTATATCACAAGTCAAATTTGAGTAAAACTCTTTTACTAGCACGGAGTCATAATGTTGAGAAAGGAGGGAGGCATGTAACAGGGAACGTTCTGAAAGTAAAGTATGTAGACCATGACTCTGAAATTCATCCAAATTGATTAGTCGATCCATCACAACCTCGATATCTGACAGTGTATTACATTTCTGCTCGGCGGCTGAAGTTTAAAAAGTGAAAGAAAACGCTTTGTCTACTGGAAGTCTAGCTGAGGGACGATATCGAGGTGGTCGTACAGACTTACAACACTTCATCTTAGTACGCCTTCTGAGAGACGGAGCAGGTACCGGCAGTGGATCAGACGAAATTGAAGGAGGTACTTCGAAATCTGAAAAGGAGTCTTCCACTATAGACTCGTTCACTCGAGTAGCATCATTAATAGGATCATTTTGATCCTAGACATCAGGGATGTCAATAGGCACTGCAGAAGAGGACCCTACGCCTGTAACACTTCTGCCAGATCTAGGATGAAACTGCAAGCGACTTGAACGTCGCATAGGAGCTGCTGTCTTTTTCGTTGAAACTGGGTATAAAATCTTTTCTTTGTTTTTGCCCATACTTCAATGTCGATTGATCAGAAACCAGCAATACAAGAATTGCAAGGTCTAGATATCAACCCAATCAGCACAAATTCTAGCAAAGAGTGAGACTCAAGTTGAAGAAATTATCACAAATACACAACCCACAATCAGCAAAAACGCAGTCAATAAACTTGCAAGCGTCAATATCAATTCAACTCAAATTCAACACAGAAGATATCAAAACAATAGTAACCTACACAATTAGTTAGATAATCCACCAAAATCCACAAGCCCAATCACATAACAGGAAAAATGATCACTTCTTCTTCAACTTCAAATACAACCCAATTAGTTAATAATGTGAGGAGAAAAAAACAATACCCAATGTTTAACATAATCGAGGGACCAAGACTGGGAAATATGCGTGACACCAACACCATAGGATTGTGGAGATGAAGAGATCAAGAAGACGAACTTTGCTTTGGAGAGAAGACTTGCATGTTGGAGAGTTTGCGTGGAGAGCCTGAGAGGAGCTTGGACGTGCGGCAACAATAGAGAATAAGAAGGAAGCTAAATTAGGGATTTTAAAACCCTTTGACAAAAACGTTGCGTTCTTCTCCTTTTTTTTGAACTATTTTCTTTTTTCTTTTTTCCTTTTTCTTTTTTTAGAAAATAAGAAGAAACTAGTAACGAAGGGCACAGAGTCCCAAAGCTCCTCTAAGAAGTTCAAACCTTACCGCATCAAGAGGTTTTGTGAAAATATCCGCCAACTGCTTTTCGGTAGGCACATAAGATAAGATAACTGCCTTGGTTTTGACGAGCTCCTGAATAAAGTGATACCGAAGATCAATAGGTTTTGTCCATGGATGCTAAATCGGATTCTTCGAAATGTCTATTGCAATTTTATTGTCGCATAAAATAGTCAACTCATTTTGATCAATCCCATAATCCTCTAACATTTGTTTCATCCAAAGCAGTTGTGAGCAACAACTACCTGCAGCTATGTGTTCAGCCTCAGCAGTCGAGAGTGAGATGGAATTTTGCTTCTTGCTGTACCAAGAGATCAAATTGTTTCCTAGGAAGAAACAATCTCCAGAAGTACTTTTGCAATCATCTAAATTTTTAGCCCAATCCGCATCACTGTATCCAACTAGATAAGATGTTGAATCAAATGTATACCATATTCCAAAATCAGATGTTCCGCTTACATATCTTAAAATCCTTTTGATTGCTGTCAGATGTGTTTCTTTCAAATTCGCTTGATAGCAAGCACATACACCAACACTATAGCAGATATCTGGCCTACTTGCAGTCAAGTATAATAAGCTATCGATCATGCTGCAATATAAACTTTCATCAACGCTTTTCCCATTCTCATCTATGTTTAGTTTTGTTGAGACACTCATAGGTGTTCTAGCATGTCTGGCTTTCTCAAGACCGAACTTCTTTATTATGTTGCTAGCATATTTAGTTTGCGATATGAAGATTCCATCCTTCACTTGTTTCACTTGCAAACCTAAAAAGAAGTTTAACTCACCCACCACAGTCATTTCAAATTCAGATGTGATTAGCTTAACAAATTCTTCGACTACCTTTGAACGTGTAGCACCAAATACAATATCATCAACATAAATCTGAGCTATCACAAAATCATATTTGAGCTTTTTAATAAATAGAGTTTTGTCAACACTATCTCGATTATAGCCTTGCTTAATAAGGTATTGAGTGAATCTCTCATACCAGGCCTTTGGTGCTTGTTTGAGTCCATAAAGTGCTTTCTTTAGTTTGTAGACATGATCTGCATGGGTTGAATCAAATGAAACCATTTGGTTGCTCCACAAAGACTTCTTCCTGTATAAACCTATTTAAAATGCACTCTTTACATCCATTTGATACACTTTAAAACCTTTTATACATGCTATGCCCAAAAGTATTTATAGAGTTAAAGCTCGGGCCGGGTCAAAACAGTGAGAAATTTGCCATATTTAGGCCGAGTATCCGACATTCGTCGCGACTAGGTAATTAAATATTCGTCGCGACGAGTTGAATTGCTTGTTCATCGCGACGAGTTAATTAATTCATAAATTCGTTCGTCGTGACTTATGGAAACCCATGTTCGTCCCGACGAATGGAAGGCTTCTTACGACCTGTTGACTTTCCGGATGGTTGACTCCATGTTCCTACAAAATAAAACACTTGCAGTATCAATTGTCCTCACGAAATTTATAAAGAAATTGATATCAAATCATGACAAAGTACTGGCAATTTGCAAATTATGGAAGTTCGATATGAGGAACCAATTTAAGCACAAAAATCATTAATTAGGAGTCAACAAGTGCATAAACAATTAAGAAAGTGAGGCCAATTAATAATATAAATTTGGGCTCAATCACTCACAATCTCGAAGAATATAGGACTTGCTTCCGAAAACATGAAAATAACTCACATCTGGTTTCTTTCCTCTCCAAAGTTCATATGACGTCTTGTTTAGAAAGTTTCTAAGATATACTTTATTACATATGTAGTAAGCTGCGTTAATCGCTTCAGCCCAAAATCGCATAGACATTTTGCTACCATTCAGCATAGGTATGGCAATTTCTTGAAGTGTTCTATTTTTCCTCTCTGCAACTCCATTTTGTTGTAGAGTTTTGGGCGCTAAAAATTCTTGTGAGATGCCATACTCATCATCAAAACTCATTAAAGCTTGCATTATCAAATTCTCTTCCATTATCCGATCGAATTCTCAATACAGTCTAAGTTTTTTAGATTCATCACCTGCACACATAGGCTTCTAAAAGCCTTAGACGCATCTGATTTTTCTTTTAAAAATGCTACCTAAGTATATCTTGAATAATCATCAACACAAGTTAGAAAGTATCTCATTCCACCAATGCTCTCATGTTGTGTTGGACCAATTAAATCCAAGTGAACCAATTCAAGTATACGAGATGAGGTAACATATCTAACCTTTTTATGTGGCACTCTCAGTTGTTTTCCCAGCTGACACGTGCTGCAAATTGATTTCCCTTCTTTGATCATTTTGGCTAAACCCTTTACAGCCTCCAATTTTGTCAATTTGATTATGAGATCAAAATTCATGTGCCCAAGCCTTTGATGCCATAAATCAATGTTACTTTCATGAGTAGCCGACTTACACGTAGTCATGACTTGCAGCATGTAGAAATTGTCGGTTGATCGCTTGCCTCTCACAACGCCTTGTTCGGTAAGTACCCTGCATTTATCACTTGTAAATTTAACTAGTAAACCATCATCACATAGTTGGCTTATACTTACCAAATTTGCTTTCAATCCATCGACATGAAGCACATTCTTAAGAGGAGGCAAACCATCCACGCACAATGTTCCTCTACCAATCACGGAAGCTTTCTTTCCATCTCCCAAAATCACATAACCATCCGTACAATTCTGATAATCAGTCAAGTAGGTCTTTCCCCCATCATATGACGTGAGCATCCACTATCAAAATACCAACCATGTTGTAAAGTTGCCTTCATCGATGTGCGAACTACAAGAGCTTGCAGGTCACTTCTTTTTACCCAAGAAGATCTAAATACTGAGGATTGATGTTGAAATTTGTGTGGAATATGCATACTTTTTTGGCCTTGTCTTCTGTCAAATAACATTTGTAGCAACTGATAACACCTCGGCCTTATATGCCCAACAACCCCACAAAAATGGCATGTGGGTATAAATCTTCGACTCTTTTTCGGTGCTTCTACATCTTGGGCTAATCTGAAGCCATCAGAATTTCCTTCATTAACTTTCGAACACTCACCTTTATAACCTATGCCTTCGAAATTTCCTTTAGCCTTACCGGTTTCAATCAACTTATCCAGTTTTTCTGTGCCTCCATTCAACATCCTCAACCCCTTTTTAGTACTTACCAATTTCATTCTAGCTTCACCAAGCTCATCCAACATTAACATCAACTTCTTTTCTAATTCTTGTATGGTGTTTTTCATGCAAAGATTATCTTCCTTCAATCTTTCATTCTTTTTATGCTCTTTCACTGATTTTTCATACAAAGCCTTGTAATCCTCGTAAATATTCCCATTTTTATCATCAAGGCCACTTTTGTCACTGTTGTAGTATGATATTGAATCCTGAGATGAACTGATTTCAAAATTTTCAAGTTTTCTCCCTTTTTTGCCTTCAATTACTTCCTTCTCAGTTACTGTTAAGTAAGTAACTAGACTTTTGCTATGTAATGCAACTAACACAGCATTGTTCACTATTTCTTCTTCACTATCGAAATCACTTTCAGAATCATTTTCACTCCAGGTGGTTGTGAGGGACTTTCCTTTTTGTTTCTTCAACGTATTAGCACATTCGGATTGAATATGTCCGAACCCCTGACATTCATGACACTGAATTCTTCTTGCCTTTCGTTCTCCTTTTTGTGTCTTGACTTGTTGTCTTACGTTGTTACTTGACGAACCTCCATCATATTGTCTAAAGTAGGATCTGTCCTTTTTCATTCTTTTCAGCCATTTACCGAAATTTCGAGTGAGTAAAATCATATTTTCATTTTCATCTGATTCATCTTCCGCATTATTCACATTTTTTCCAGTTTTCACCTATAGTGCCAATCCTTTGCTTCTTTTTTGCTTACCCCTTAAGAGATTCATTTCAAAGTTTGTGAGAGTCCCAATAACTTTTTCCAATGACAGATTATCAATGTCGTGAGCCTCCTCTATTGCTGCAAGTTTTGGAATAAATCTTGGTGGCAACGATCTCAACGTTTTCTTGACTAATTTCACATTTGAGTACTTCTTTCCCAATTAATGAGCTTGATTTGCAATATCTCTCAATTTTTCATAAAAGTCTCCAATAGTCTCATGCTCATCCATCTTCAGCTTTTCAAACCGCACAGCTAATATTTTTAGTTTCGACGCTATCACAAACTTTGATCTTTCATGAATGGTTTGCAAGGCATCCCATGCTTCTTTTGTCGTTTCACATGCTGAAATCATTGAGAAGTGTCCTTCATCAACAGCACTGAATATCGCATGTATTGCTTGTGAATTTTTCAGTGCACTTTCTTCTACTCTTGTCCATTTAGATGGATCTTTCTGAATTATCTCTCCTTTATCATCAATGATCATTGGATGCATCCAACCATGTACTATTGAATGCCAGGCTCTCATGCTCTAAGCTTAAATAAAGAATTTCATCTGGGATTTCCATGATGGATAATTTGATCCATCCAACAGTGGTGGTCTGGTGATTGATGCACCCTCTCTCGTAGCCATGTCTGCGAATCTAGGATCTACATCAACTTGCTACCAAGTTCTGAATCGGTGACCTCGTTCTGATACCAATTGAAAATCCAAAAGGGTTAATTAATTCGCAAACTTTCCAAATTTCCTCTTCATAAACAGAATGAAACTACGTAAAAGTGAAATAATAAAGACACCAAAATTTGGTAACGTAGTTCGACACACTCTACCTACGTCTACGGTTCCCTTACCCAAATTAATCACTTTCACAATAGTTTAATAAAATTACACAAGATCGAACTACCACAGCACCACTCAACTTTGTAACTATCTCATTACCTGACTACTCGTGAAAGATTTTTACACTCGATAACACGACCGACTCATGTTAACCTCATCGGAGGATTTGTCTAACTATTTTCACTCAAAGCAATAATAAATAGAAATAAAGAAAGAAAATTTCCCAGATTGGCAAGCTCTCCAGAAATAGATTTGATCTTGTTCAATAATAAAAACCAAGTTGTCGCACCCACACCACACACATTCTTCAGCAATTATTTTGATATGTGCTGCAAATAGTAATCTCCTTCAATAATACATAATATCAGCATATTCTATTGACATACGTGGACTACTTTTTATGTGTTGATCGTGAGACAAAGAGTAGCACCACTTTCATGTGCAGCCAGCCCAAAAACCTGAAGAACGACAATAACACACACATCCACACACCAGATTATTTCCACTTGCGTGCTCACCTAGACTTCATCAACCACACGAAGATATTCACATATCTTGAAATTTCAAAGAGTCCACTAAAGGATAGGATGCCTATTTTTGATAGACTTCTTCAGTGATAAGGATATGTAGCAACACACACCTTTTTAGTTTCTACCGTAGAAGCAATCTTCAATGCATATAATAATTCCAATTATCTTATATGTTCAATTTAAAATGCCAAAATTAAATAAGATATATATAAAATATATCCTAACTGCTACTAATCAATTCAAAGATTAATCCCCTGTGTAAGCTAGACTTTGGATATCAGATTAGTGACAAGGCTAAAGAGAAAGTGATGACAAGTGTCCCATATCCCAAGAAATATGGAATCCAATCAAACAATTAATTCAGCCTTGCAAGTCCCAAAGCTATCCCCACCTGCAATTTGTTTCAGAAAGAAAATTGATTTTGGATGTATCGGTCTCCGACTAATCATAAATTTCAGATTACATTTTTCGCCTAATGTTGTGTGAAGAGAAAAACGCATGTGGCAAATGAAGAATGAAAGATTAAGCAGGCCCTTTTATTTCCTCTAGTGACACAATCTACAAGCACTTAATTGCTGACAATTGACAATTTAATCCACAGTAAGGACGCAATTGATTTCAATCCTCTTATATAAAGATCTGAATTAGCTACACTCAGAAACAGAGTTCTCATTGATGTTAGAGTGTCTTGGCTAACACAGATGAGAAATGGGTTGGTAACTTCAGGAACTTTCAGCTGCTAACTGAATATCTTCCTATTGTATGCATAGAGGAGAACATTTTGCTAGTCTAATTTTCACCAATAGTTCTGGTCACAGCTTACTAATGCAGCATTTGGATTTAGTTCCTTGGGCTAATGTCACTTGGAAACAAGTTTTGTGTCCTAAAGTTGCAGTATTCACATGGCTAATGATAAAGAATAGACTAAAAACTAAAGACAGGTGGTTTGGTAGGTTTGATCCTATTTGAGTTCTTTGTAAACAATTGAATCAAAGCAGAGATCATCTGTTTTTTTAAATGTAGCTATAGCAAATCAGTGTGGAGCCGAATTTTGAGTATGTTACAGCTTTCTAGCTTCAACTTTGTGAGGTATGAAACACTAAATACAATAATAAGGTGCACCAAAGCAGGTCAAAGGAATAGCATTATCATCAACACTTCATTTTGCATGATAATTTATTCCATTTGGAGAGAAAGGAATAGGCAGTTATATAAAAACGAGGAACAACAAAAACATCAACTTGTCGAACAAATTGTGAACCTGAGTAGAGCAGTAATTATTGCCAATAAGAAGCTATGTATAGTTAGCCAAGAACTTAGAGTAAATTGGATGCTTTAATGTAAATTCTTTTGTATTTTTATGTACATCTTGTTTAGTATAGTCTCTCTTGATTCTAGGTGTATGATTCTTATTTAGGATGTGTAATAGCTTTTGCTATAATATATTTTAAATTTTTTTTTTTAAAGGATGCAAAAACAAATTGTTCAGAGCAACATGTCTTGCACAAGCAAGTATGAACAAAGGAGAATTACCAGAGGGACGAAGGAAATCAAATAAATAAGATATAAATCCAAATCAAGACGAAGCAACCGAGGTGGAATTATCATAAGTGGTTCCAACATGCTGGATGACAAATCCATAGATCTTTCGCTTTAGCTTCTCTATTTTTTCTGTAAGTTGGTCATTCCCTTTGGATGCAGCACGGTCCAACCAATCATTTACTCGCTTCAAATGAGATAGAACAGCTGCAATAGAGCTAGAGTTGAGAGACAACCCTTTAGCTCCGTTGTTAGTACACTCGCCCAAAACACGGAAACCCGCATCAAGGGACTCCTCGATAAACATCACAAACCATGTTTGCATCTCAAATTGTAACTTTTTAGCAAGTTCTACTGTTTCTTTCATTCCACAGCCTCTTGTCCAGACACCAACAATAGGATCAGAAACAGATGATAGAGTAGCCTTTAGTGACTGCCGTTTAGACAAACTTTTTGGTAGAGCTCTCGGATATTCATTAGTCTGGCTGTTCAGAAGAGATACAATCTCAAGATCTGTAGCTAAAGCAGCTTCAACCCATAGAGAAGCTGATTTCGATTGGTCTGTTGGGATGGTATCGTGATCATAAGAGCGGTTAAGGGTAACTGATTCAGCAATTGAAGCATATTTGCCAAGATCATTATAAACCTCAAAAAACTGATCGATGGTAGGCAGGGGATTCCCTGCCTTGGATACAGAAGAGAGTTCTGCAAATATGCTGCAATTGATAGAGGAGACAAAGAAATTAGGCTTACATCCATCATGGTGATTTTCCGCAAAATCTTGCAAACGGAAATAAAATTATCCTTGCTGACAATTATCATTACTGACAGTTATGTCATCATTTTCCATTTCAAGTGCATTCATGATGATGAAATCAAGAACCAGAAAGTGAAATTCTTACGGGACTGAAAACCAATATTCAAGAGGAATCACAAGATGCCATTTTGTATTCATTACCTTAAACACCTTATAATAGACTCAGTAGCAATTGCTTCCTCCAATGCTTCGGCCGCTGCTGTTGAAGCAAGAATTCTCCTTTGTGTAGCTTCCTGCAATTAGTAATCACAATAATATAATAATCTTAGAGATTTGAAAAATTTCTACTCCCTAGATTGTGCACCTTTTCATCCTTAATACATCCTTTTTAAGTTGTACTTTGTTTGGGTAATAGTATAAACCACATGGTTAGGTCATGTTTGTACTAATTAAACTATTTATGTCAATCTCGTACTTGAAGAAACAAGCCATAAACTCCATTCCTAACCTTTCCAAGCCTTGCAAGTTCTCCAGAGACTGCTTCCAATGAAATGCTCCCATCAGTCCATTTCTTCTCATGGACTTTGAATCCTAGAGATGCACAAGTTGACTGCTTCTGCTCTGCACTAACTTCAGTTGGTGAACTGGGTTTTATTTTGTCCTTATTAGAACAATCATCATCCTCATTTGATTGTCGATTAACATCACTTAGACGTCTGGAAAGCGCTGCCTGAAAAAGGAAAAAATGATTGAACCTCACTGAAGTTAATTTTGAGTGCAAAACATGGGGAGCTCTGGTTATTTATCACTGATTTATGGTATAGTAGAAACAGAGGTAAAGCCAAATGAACAAAAATTCCAATAATGTAGAATCGACTACGGATTGATAGAGCACACAGTTGAAACTTGTTCATATAAACAAGCTTCAACAAATCAATTTCTGGCAATTCTTAATAATTAGGCCGCACAGAAAAACTAAGTTGGAGAAAGTACCAGTAATAACAACCCAATCACTATACCAATCATAGCATTGAGAACTTGAGAATACCAAAGGAATTGAATTGAAAATTACCTGAGTGCGCAAAATTGCTTGGATATCGGGTTTCTTCTTCACGTCACCTTTCTCTTTCACTTCCCCTGCACCAGCTGAAGCAGGCGGAGTCTCATCCCAGCTCTTCCTCATGGTCTTAGCAGAACCCACAAGGGCCTCCGAAACCTTAGAAATCCCAGCAACTATTGATGCGATCTTCTTCTTCCCGGCTGAATCCGCCACCAAAGGAGACACCTTTAACCCTCCCGACAGCCTTCTTCCCGGAGACAACGAAGCCCTCCTTGCGTTGGGCGACGCCTGCTTCCTCCCAGTCGGCGACGGTTGCCTATATCTCGACGGGACTATAATCGACGGCTCCCTTGCCACCTTCCTGTTCTCCTCGCGCGCTGCCGCTAGGCTGGGCACCACACATTTGGACGGCACCGGAGACATCGATCTCTTCCCCTTTCCTACAGGTGACGGCTCCCTCGACACCGACCGTTTTGCTCCAGAAGGTGAAGAAAACCTCTGTGGTAGCTTGACTTCGTTGGAATTAGCAATATTTCCGTCGTTGTTGTCACGCGGAGCCAGAGCTTTCCTTGTAGCCGTAGCTTTAGCGTGTTTGTCGTTCTTAGGATTGTCATCATTCTTCGCCTTATCATTCTTATTCTCAGTAGAGTACTTGTTGTTGGACAAATAGACTGAAATAGGATCTAACGTGTACTCCGATTCAGCCACAGGCTGAATGAGGAAATCCTTTTTAGAGGGCAATAAGCGGGCAATCAGAGGCTCCGGGGTGCCAATAAAGGGGTGGCGACCGACGATTGGGCGGAGGCCGGAGGCCATAGGGACGGGGGAATCAAAGTGGAAGCGGTCGACGTAGACGAATTGTCCTAGCTGGAGGCGATTAGAGAGGATGAGGTCAGTGTCGCGGTCGGAGAGGGAGACGTAGGTGGAGTTGAGAGAGTCGGAGAGTTGGACGTAGAATCCGTGGTTTGAGAAGAGGTCCGAGCCGGCGAGGGCGGGGACGATGCCGATGACTTGGAGGAGTGGAGAGCGGTGGTCGCCGGTGACACGGGTTGTCGAGTTCATAGACTGAAGCAGCTTTAGGAGGATTCCAGGTGTGAGAGCGGCCATTCTCGTACACAGACAATGTGTTACTCCAAATCTGAACTCTTTATTTATCTCTCTCTGTCTGTGTGCGCGTGAGACAGAGACTTATGTTGTGAAGTCGCAGCAAAAAGATACTCAATGGAGTTCGCTGACCGTTACTAATTCGAATTCAAAACCTCCCTCCCTCCAGTCCTATCCTATGTTTTTAATTTTTTTTGAAATCTCCTGATTGTTCACCGTTAACGTTAGTTACGTTTCGGTAACGGAAATGCTTTTCCGTAACGTGATGCCCGTGTAGTTTATGTCTCCAAGGAAGAGCGCTCGCTCGCACGCGCTCTGCTTAGTAGATATTGACATATTGTTTCCCTGTTTAGTAATATTACGCTGCGTTTGGTTAGCGTCTCTGATAGCTAAAGGCGAAACGAGACGAGACGGAACAGGAAGGGACGGAACAGAAATTGGAGACATAGAGCTGTTTGGTTAATGGTGGACAGAACAAAGAATCTTGTCTCCGTCTCCAGGACAGATGTGTTTGGTTGTAGGAGACAAAGACAGAAAATAGTGCAAATGACGAATATACCTCTAGTATTTAATATGATTAGAAAGATATAATTCAATGGTATTTTTATTATGAATAGTTTGTAATTCAATAGTTTGTATTATTATTATCATTATGTGTAATTAATGATGTTATTATTATATAATTTGTATTTATTATTA
>JANKOE010000002.1:8424752-8447398 GCA_026284465.1 Erythroxylum citrifolium | reverse complement strand
AGCATCCAAAAAGAAATAAATATTATAAACCAATAATTTTGATGAATTTGGCTTATTAATTAAGTGAACATGTTCTTTGCAACAATTCTATAAATGCGAAAGTTTTGATGAAAGAAAAGAAAGGGATTTTGCAAGGTTTAAAAACTCAAATCGGGCTGGACCGGACCGTCTGATCTGATCGGGAAAAGGTTGAACTGGCCAGTTTTTATGCAGAGAGGTTATTAGGTGAAACCGAACCAAACTACTAACTGGTTCAAACTTTTTCCAATCAGACCGGTCTGATTTTTAAAACCTTGGTCTAGAACCCTCCATCGCCCAGCTTGCTTAATGCAAACCGTTGACAACTTGCCAATGCAAGTTGTCTTTTTTTCTTAATCTTCTGGACCATTATGTAGCGGTATCTCATGTAAGTCAATATCGCCTTACATATTGGACATTTCTTATGGTTTTAATTGTTTAAAAATTTTATATTGATTGTTTGAATTATTAACAAAACAATTTTGTAGTATTGAAATTAAAAAAAAAGGATTTGGTAAAGTTTTTAACATAAATTGTCATGTGTACTGTGACAGTATTTATATAGATATTGTTTCGTATTTAATTTGTATTAAAATTATTGTATTGATAGAAAGATTTTTCTTAAAAGTTTTAATATTATAATATTTTTAGTTATTAAGAATAATTAAATTAAAATTTTAAAAATTATGTTTCTTTTACCTTTCTGATATATGCTTACTCACATCTATAATTGTCACCAATAAAATAGTGCTTTTCTTTCTGCATTCACAAATATTGGACTTCTTTATTAATTATCGTTTTGACTATTCAGGATACGTTACCGTAGAAAATATTATGATGACGGTTAGGTCAAGTTGCAAAGAAAGAGGGGGTCCACAAATGCGGCAGGGGATCCTTCCTTTGTCCTCCTTGCCTTGGCCTGCTCTGGCCCTTGGTTATCAGGGTCATCCACTTGTGTGGGTAGTAGCGAAGCTACATAAAAGGAATGGTCAATTTTTTTTAAAAAGAAAAAATATATATATATAGAGGTTGCCTATCTTAAAAGAATATCATTGTCTATGGTGGATTGGATTAAAAAAAAACTATATGTATATACCTTGCTCCCTCTAAAATAAATTCCTGACTTTGTTACTGTGCGTGGGATAGGGCCAGATCGGGCCCTCACAAATGCACGGTTTCTGCAAGAATCAGAAACGTTCCAGGCAATGCAACATAAAATAAAGATTCTTTTTTAATTAGTTTGAGTCCAAATAAAAAATTTAAAAAAACTATCGAAGTAGGAATGGCTGAGATCAAGTTGCGTCCCTATTACGAGTTACTGGAAACTGGCGGGTGGAGGTGAAGCTTTGGAGAATGAAATTGTCGGTGACTGCCCCTGCCCATTTAGCTTCGGCTGCATTTCATATGCAAGCTCTTTTTCCTTTCCTCCTCTATCTGATAAATCTATCATGGATCCATATATTTGCTTATCATCTACCCCAGAAACATTATTATGTAGTTTGCAGAATGTTACATGCTTTTAGCAAGCAATCGAGGTCATTCGGAGCACTAATAATGCAATCAAAAAGAACGCCCTGCCTACCCCACTCGAATGCAGCTAATTATTTCAAAGTGGAGAAAAGGTAGGATGGTGCTACGGCAGATGCACTTGATTCAAAGTACAAATCGACTAGCTGGTTTCACTTGGCAACAAGTAAGCCTATTTTAACTTGTGAGCCACACAAGTGGTCCTTTTGCAATCGCTCTATGCTCATTGGCTTCTCCTTTGCTTAGGCCAAACTCTTTTGTTTCCATAATTCACATGTAAAGATTTGTGACCTAATTAAGGGAAGGAAACTGATTCAAAGAGACGGAAGAAGCAAGTCATCATATAAAATCTACAAGTTAACTCTGCATTTACCAATATTGAGTAGATTGCTTAGTTAGAACTTAAGAGAACGCCTTTGGAGTTTGGACTGACCTCGAGATTCCCTGATCATACAGATCGTGTCTCTTTTTTGGCTGATCACATAGATACTTATGGTCAAAGTGTTGAAAGCACTTATGGTTACTTTCAGCAAACCCCAGGAGGGATCGTTATTTTCAACCAAAAAAAAAAAAAAAAGAGTTGACAAGGTTTTCTTATGTGCCCAGTGCCCACTCAAGGAGCAGTAAATGCAAAGATTAAACAAGCTGAAAACAGGCCAAAATAATCCAACTCATGTGCTTCAATTCACTCACACCTGTCCCACATTTTATCCGCAACCTTGTCCTTCTTTTCAATTTTTAACATCCCTTCAAGTCCAGAAGAGATACTTATCAGGTCAAGTGATCTTTCGGTGAGAACTTACTCTGCCTTGAATACTGCAGAATGAGTGCCAAGGTTCTGTTCTTTTTTGCTTTGTTATCCTTCTGGGCTGTGTCTTTCAGGCCAGCTTTTTCCGAAAATGAGGAAGACCCAGGTCTTGTTATGAACTTTTACAAGGATGCATGCCCTCAGGCCGAGGACATTATCAGAGAACAGGTTAGGCTGCTTTACAAGAGACACAAAAACACTGCTTTTTCATGGCTAAGAAACATCTTCCACGATTGTGCTGTTGAGGTTAGTTATTTTCTCTCTTTTACCTGTTTCTCTCACGGTTCCTATATGGTTTTCATGTTGCTGACATATAGTGTTGGTTATATAGTCCTGCGATGCTTCACTGTTGCTGGACTCAACAAGGAGAACCTTGTCTGAGAAGGAGACAGACAGGAGCTTCGGCCTCAGGAACTTTAGATACATCGAGACCATCAAAGAAGCTGTCGAGAGGGAATGCCCTGGAGTTGTCTCCTGCTCAGATATTCTCGTACTATCTGCTAGAGATGGCATTGTTGCTGTATGTTCCTTGACATTTGAATTACTTCCTTTGGATATCTTGTCAATATTCCATAAAGTTTCTGAGAATTATGAGCTTCTTGTGCTATGGCGTCTTGAGTAAGCAGAGGTCTCTTCATTTCTCACCGTTTCTACGTTCTCCTTGTGAGCAAGCGGTGGGTCTGTTATAATTACCCTCACTACAGGCCGAGTGTGGTTCTACATAACATGAGGACTATGTGACATTAATTATAGTCTGTTTTTATCTTCAGTGAGAGAGAACACCTTTTCATCTTATAATCAACTTGTAAATGGGAAGTTGCTGAACTTTGTCTTGTCTTAATAGCAGTTCTTTTTTGGCTCTTTGAGACAGAGACATTAGCAGTTGATTTTTGGACTTAAATGCGACCTAAAACTTAGTATTATTGCAGTTAGGTGGACCTTATATCCCTCTCAAAACTGGAAGGAGAGATGGAAGGAAAAGCAGAGCAGATGTGCTTGAGCAATACCTTCCAGACCACAATGAGAGTATATCTGTTGTTCTTGAGAGGTTTGGTGCTATGGGAATTAACACCCCCGGAGTTGTTGCCTTGCTAGGTATGACATGCATTATTGTCTTTATACGAGTGAATAAGACTTGGTGATAAATTGTGTTTATGAATTGATGTTGAACAGGAGCTCATAGTGTCGGCCGAACCCACTGTGTGAAGCTGGTGCACCGTTTGTACCCAGAAGTTGATCCGGCACTAAACCCTGGACACGTTGAGCACATGCTTCATAAGTGCCCTGATGCAATCCCAGACCCTAAAGCTGTTCAATATGTGAGAAATGACCGTGGCACACCCATGAAGCTAGACAACAATTACTACAGAAACATATTGGATAACAAGGGCTTGTTGATTGTGGATCACCAACTGGCAACTGACAAGAGGACAAAACCATTTGTGAAGAAAATGGCCAAAAGCCAGGACTATTTTTTCAAGGAGTTCTCAAGGGCTATCACCATTCTTTCTGAGAACAACCCACTCACTGGAAACAAGGGTGAGGTCCGAAAGCAGTGCAATGTTGCCAACAAGCACCACTAAATGTCCTTCCGAATAAGGGAAAATAAGTAGCCTTTCTAGATCTATAGATGGGCTTAGCCGGTGACCATGTTCCCTGCATTTCTTTTTCCCTTCTTGTTATCTGTCGGTGTGGTTGGGCTTAGCCGGTGACAATGTTCCCTGCATTTCTTTTTCCCTTCGTGTTATCTGTCGGTGTGGTTGAGTGCTGGACTGGTAATGTATGTATGTATGTATGCATTTTTTTATGTATGGTGATGATGATGCTCTAATCATGATGAATGATTCTAGCTAAGGTAGTCTAGCTTTCACCGGGATGGTTTGCATTGCAACCAGGTTCCACGCAGAAGGACGCATCTTACATCCTGACATTCTAGTTTAAGTGAGGTTCAAGGTTTAAACCATCTTTATGTATATATAGTTGTTTAAAACTTGGGAGTAGAGCTTTGCTCCTCGCAAGTAATTTATTCGGCTCGAGTGAGGATTAGTCTGAGTGTGAATAGCTTAAAGAAGTCATCCCAGTTGGGACTCTCCTCTAACTATCTTGTGGGAACTAAAAAAAAAAAAAGAGACAAAGTGGTAATGAAACAAAAATTGGGCCACGAGAAGATTTAAGATCCCCTAATTTTAGTATATTTACAAAAGGCAACAAATAATACGAATTTGTGAGTACACTTCAGTTGAAAAAAAAATATGTATTGTATAAGAAAAAGACACGAGTACTTCCTAAAGGTGTGCATCTTAGAAAGGGGAGGTGGTATAAGAAATTCTATGTTCTAATTACCATGTTTCAATTCTGTTTATTTAATTTTATCCATACATTTATGTGAATCTTATAGGATAAGAATATCATAATTGTTGAAATCTAACCGTAATCGAATCATAGCCGCAACGGAAAATAAAAATTGAAAAACCAGAAGGGTTAATAAATTCGCAGACTTTTCAAATTTCCTTTTTCGCAAACAGAATTAAACTACGTAAAAGCGAAATAATAAAGATACTAAAATTTGGTAACGCAATTCGACACACTCTGTCTACGCCTGCGGGATCCTTACCCTGATTAATTACTTTCACAGTAGTTTAATAAAATTACATAAGATCGAACTACCACAACACTACTCAATCTTTATAACTATTTCACAACCTGACTACCCATGAAAGATTTTTCACATCCGATAATATGACCGACTCGTGTTAACCTCGTCAGAAGATTTTTCTAACTATTTTCACTCAAAGCAATAATAAACAAAATAGAGAAAGACACCTTCCCAGATTGATAAGCTCTCTAGAAATAGATCTGACATTATTCAGCAATATTGACCAAGTTGCCGCACACCCACAACCACCATTCTTCAACAATTATATTGATTTATGCAGCAAACAGTAAACTCCTTCAATGACACATAACATCAGCATCTTGTCTTGTCATTCGTGGACTGCTTTGCTTATATTCACCATGAGACAAAGTGTAGCACCGCAATTCATACGCAGCCAGTAAAAAAAAATCCTATTTCATACGTGACCTACGCAACTCTACTATGCATAACAGCCACACTATCGTAAAAATTCACTGCCTGATTTTTCAATGTGCGTGTTCACACCTAGATTCCTTCCACAATCAGGAGATATGCACATATATGGATAATCTTCAAAGATTCCACCGTAAATAAGAAGTATGTTTAAACTAGATTTCTTCGGTGATAGGAATATGTAGCAACACACACCTTTTGAATTTCTACCGTAGGTGCAATCTTCAAAGCATATAATAATTCCTATGTCCAATTTAAAATGCCAGAACCAAATAAGATATATATAAAATATATCATAACAATCTCCCCATTTTTGGCATTTTTGTCTCAACTCTAAAACTACACATAAAAGATAATTGGACATTTAGAATAAAATTCTTGTTGCTCCCCTTCAAAGTAATATTCAAGTACATAAGCTCCAATCAACAGAGGTCAACATAAGCACAAGCTAAGTCCAATCAACAAAAGATAAGAAGAAGAAATACAGTCGTATCTTTGTTCTCCCCCTTTGAGACAATAGATGACAAAAAAATCAGCAATTAAGAAGCCCCCGAAGAACAGAGAACGCGGTGCTTCAAGTGACGAATGGCTTCAATAATAGCTTGAAGAACACCTTCAAACTGCTCAAGCTCAGAAAATAAGGCAGCATGGGGATTGACAGTGGAGGTGCTCGAGGCATCCGAAGGACTCGAAGCAACATACGGCAAGTCCACCACTCGTGGTTGCCGGAAAATCCGTGGGGAAATATTCATTAAGGGGACAAACTCCAAAATGCTCAATTCAAGCCTAGGTACCTCATGGGAATACATAAATTGTGAAATTAAACATGGAATATATAAGAGAGAATGGGGCTTACTCTCAATGGCCAGTATTGTGTTGATAATGAGATGCTGAAGGTTGAAACTGACTCTCGTTTCAATCGAATAGAGAAGCTTGGCTTGGGCCAGATAAACTGTCACGACATGAGTACTTGACATCCAATTAGATACAATCAACTTGAACAACACAAAATATTTTTGAGTCAGAATGGATGATCGGAGAGCAAAATTGGATGGCCAAGCAGTGAGTTTGCCACCAGTTAAAACTGTGGCAATCTAATCAGTTGAGACGTCCTACTCATCATCATATAACACATCATCAATCATATTATTAAAGCCAAAAAAACAAATTCAACCGAGTAGCATTGAAATTAATTACCCGCCCCTCACATAAACAACTCCAAAAGAGACAGCATTCACATTCAGAATAACACTTGTCAAATTTGAGTAAAACTCTTTTACCAGCACAGAGTCATAATGTTGAGGAAGGAGGGAGGCATGTAACAGGGAACGTTCTGAAAGTAAAGTATGCAAACCATGACTCTGAAATTCATCCAAATTGATAGGCCGATCCATCATGACCCCAATATCTGACAGTGCATTCCATTTCTGCTTAGCGGCTAAAGTATAAAAGTGAAAGCAAGCGTTTTTATCTACTGGTAGTCTGACTAAGGTCGATATCTAGGTGGTCTGATAGATTTGCTACATTTTATCTTAATACGCCTTCTTGGATTAGACTGAGTTGAAGGAGGTACTTCGGAATCAGAAGAGGAGTCTTCCACCAAGGACTCGATCACTTGAAACTGCAAGCGACTTGAACGTCGTGTAGGAACTACTGTCTTTTTCTCCGAAACTGGGTATAAATTCTTTTCTTTGTGTTTGCCCATGCTACAATGTTTATTGAACAAAGACTAGCAATACAAGAATTAGAAGGTCTAGATACCAACCCAATTAGCACAGAGTCCAGTATGGAGTAAGACTCAAGTTGAAGAAATTACCACAAATACACAACCCACAATCTGTTGGGCCCCGATCTCGGAACCGGACCCCAACCAAAAAACGTAAAATAAAAAGCAAACCGAAACAAAATCGCGAAACCCTAAACCGAACGGAAGATCGCCAAATCAAATCAAAAGCAAAAATAAAGGAACGGACAAGGAAACGAAGGATCGCAAACAAACTTAATTCACAGTCCGAGATCCGTAAATGCACACTTTATAAAAATTAGCGTTGGAAACTCTAAAGACACACTTGGTCTAAACTAATCCAAATCGGTATGAATTTTTTTTCAATCTATTCATCTTTATTCAATCTCATACAACGCAACTCAATTTCCCATTTGGAAATTTATCCTCAATCAAAATTATTTCTTCAAATTCTATCATAACTCATAACTCATCAATTTAATCAAACTCTTATTATTCTATTCTTTTTACCAAAAGACATTTAAAACACATATCCATTCAAAAATTGGGCAGCACAACGACTGTACTTTAAGAATCCCAAACCTGCAAATAGTTTCAAACACACTTCTAAGTTTATCAAACCAACCCACACAATCATCGGACCTCCTGTCCGGAATTTAAACACAATTCAAACTCATAAATAACCAAAGCACTTCACTAATTCTCAAACATCAGTATCATCGGACCTCCTGTTCGGATCCCATATCACATTCAATCACCCATATCTAAGTCACATTCATATCTCAACTCAATACACAAATTCATAATTCATACACATCATGAAATAAAAACTTCCAAAATATTAATGACATTTTCAAGCCATAATACATCACCGATATAAAAATCCGAATATACAAAAATTATACAATGTCAAAATACATCAGAAACTACAATCCCCATAATTCTTAAAATCATAACTTACAACATAAGTCTAAAATCTTGCTTCTATATCAATCCCGCTTAAATAATAACATAAGCACAAATAGACAGAAATCTTGAGTTCCTTTCATCCGAACTCCTGCTCGTTACCTGGAGATGGAGATGAAAGGGGGGTGAGCTTTACAGCTCGTGGATAACATGTTTATAACCGAACAATAAGCAAAAACATTTGAAAAACTCATTTTCAGTTTGTAAAATTCCACGGTAGGAAAAATCATCAAATGTTTATTTCTCAAAATTTCTTAATTTTTCAAAACATTCAAGAATAATTCAAAAACATGAATGCACCACAAATATAACGAAAACACATTGATTAACAGAAACAAACCACTTAACAAATCAGAAATGGTTTGGGTCGGTCCAAAACCGTGAACAGAAGGTGCTACACCTTTCCGCATAGCGGTCCAGTGTAGCCGTGAACTTATGGGAGTCCTTAAAAGGAACTCCAATGCCGCTAGCTGGCAGGACAAGTGCACTTGACCATCTTATGGGACCTAACCAAACCCAAATAACAGATATGTTCATACTTGAAAACAAAATTGCCCTAAGGCACTTTTCGAAAATTTGTTCTCCATACACATGTCATATAGCAAACAAAATGCATTCACAAATCATCAATCAATTTCATAACCATCAAATTCATATACAAATTCTCAATTATGCACAAGCAAGAAATGCAACAATTTTACAATTTATCAAAATTATTTATAAACAAATTAATGTACAAATTTTTATCAATCGAACAATCCATCAAAAACAATGAATTTAACAAATTTAACACTTTATCGGATTATTTGATTTTCTTTCTTTATTTTTCAAAAACATATACATGGCTTATAATCATGTCATAATCAAACACAAATTCATCCATAAATAATGAATTTCAGAAATTTTATCAATTTATCAAAACATCTAAAACAATGAATTTAACCATTCGAAAACAATTTTTCAAAATCATAACAATAAAATTCGAAAATCCTTTCTTTCTTGATTTTTCGAAAACACATAATTAGCTTATAATTCAAATTATAAATATAATACCCACCTCATATCCATGCTTAATTACTTGTCCAATGTCTCTCTTCCTCCAAAGCAGCTGTGAGCAACAACTACCTGCAACTATGTATTCAACCTCAGCAATCGAGAGTTAGATGCAATTTTGCTTCTTGCTATACCAAGAGATCAGATTGTTTCCTAGGAAGAAACAACCTCCAGTAGTACTTTTGCGATCATCTAAATTTTCAGCCCAATCCACATCACTGTATCCAACTAGATAAGATGTTGAATCTAATGTATACCATATTCCAAAATCCGATGTTCCGCTTACATATCTGAAAATCCTTTTGACCGTTGTTAGATGTGTTTCTTTCGGATTCGCTTGATAGCGAGCACATACACCAACACTATAACAGATATCTGACCTACTTGTTGTCAAGTATAATAAGCTTCCAATCATGCTGTGATATAAACTTTCATAAATGCTTTTCCCATTCTCATCTCTGTTGAGTTTTGTTGAGACACTCATAGGTGTTCTAGCATGTCTGGCTTTCTCAAGACCGAACTTCTTTATTATATTGCTAACATATTATGTTTGCAATATGAAGATTCCATCCTTCACTTGTTTCACTTGCAAACCTAAAAAGAAGTTTAACTCACCCACCATACTCATTTCAAATTCAGATGTCATTAGCTTAGCAAATTCTTCGACCATCTTTGAACGTGTAGCACCAAATACACTATCATCAACATAAATCTGAGCTATCAAAAAATCATATTTGAACTTTTTAATAAACATAGTTTTGTCAACACTACCTCGATTATAGCCTTACTTAATAAGGTATTGAGTGAGTCTCTCATACCAGGCCTTTGGTGTTTGTTTGAGTCCATAAGATGCTTTCTTTAGTTTGTAGACATGATATGCTTGGGTTGAATCAATGAAACCTTTTGGTTGCTCCACAAAGACTTCTTTATGTATAAACCCATTTAAAAACGCACTCTTTATATCCATCTGATAAAGTTTAAAACCTTTTATACATGTTATGCCTAATAGTAATTTGATCGATTTAAGTCTTGCCACAAGTGCAAATGTTTCATCAAAATCGATTCCTTCCCTGGTAATATTACCCTTTTCATCTGTTTTATTCCGAAATACCCACTTTGTGCCAATTAAATTAGTAGCTGGTGGTCTTAGCACTAATTCCCATATATCATTCTGTGCAAATTGAATCAACTCTTCTTGCATAGCTACTGTCAAGAATTCATCTTGTAGTGCTTCTTTAACGTGCTTTGGTTCAAGTAAGCAAGTGTAGCACAAATATCCTGCAAGTTCTCTATAATTATTTCTTTTTCTCTCTCTTATTTTTCTTCTTTCGCTCATATCCCCAATAACATTTTCTGCTGGGTGGTTTCTTTGGATTCGAATGAAGAGCCTTGGTTCAAATCATCTTCTAGTGGATTGGTTGTATCATCATCTGAAGTAACTGAAAACTCTTCAGTTTCTGCAGTTACTTCCTCAGCAGTAACGAACTGTTAACCACTTTCTGTAGTTGCTCCATCTGTAGGAACTAGCTATAAGTCACTTTCCGCGGTTACTTCATCTGCAGTAACTAACTGCAAATCTGGGGAATTCTTCACTTTTTTTCATTTATGGTTTGAGTTGATTTAGATGGTTGGTTGCTATTTTTCTCTTTAGCCACATGATCACTCACCAAGGATGCATCATTTATCACAACATTGATGGATTCTTGCACTTTTCTTGTTCTTTAATTATGCACTCTATAGGCTTTACTATGAGTTGAGTACCCAATAAAGACTCCTTCATCACTTTTGCTTTCAAATTTTCCAAGTTGCTCACGATCTCGAAGAATATAGCACTTGCTTCCGAAGATATGAAAATAAAACACATTTGGTTTCTTTCCTCTCCAAAGTTCATATGGCGTTTTGTTCAGAAAGTCTCTAAGATATACGCTATTACATATATAGCAAGCTGTGTTAATCGCTTCAACCCAAAATCGCATAGACATTTTGCTGCCATTCAGTATAGATCTAGCCATTTCTTGAAGTGTTCTATTTTTCCTCTCTGCAATTCTATTTTGTTATGGAGTTTTGGGTGTTGAAATTTCTTGTGAGATGCCATACTTATCACAGAACTCATTAAAGCTTGCATTCTCAAATTCTCTTTCGTGATCCGATCAAATTCTCGATACAGTCAAGTTTTTCAGATTCATCACCTGCACACATAGGCTTCTAAAAGCCTTAAACGCATCTGATTTTTCTTTCAAAAATGCTACCCAAGTATATCTTGAATAATCATCAACACAAGTTAGGAAGTATCTCATTCCACCAATGCTCTCATGTTGTGTTGGACCAACTAAATCCAAGTGAACCAATTCAAGTATACGAGATGAGGTAACATATCTAACCTTTTTATATGGCACTCTCAATTGTTTTCCCATCTGACACGCACTGCAAATTGATTTCCCTTCTTTGTTCATTTTGGCTAAACCCTTTATAGCCTCCAATTTTGTCAATTTGCTTATGAGATCAAAATTCACGTGCCCAAGCCTTTGATGCCATAAATCAATGCTATTTTCATGAGTAGCCAACTTATATGTAGTCATGACTTGCAGCATGTAGCAATTGTCAACTGATCGCTTGCCGCTCACAATACATTCTCCTTGTTCGGTAAGTACCCTGCATTCATCACTTGTAAATTCAACTAGTAAACCATCATCACATAGTTAGCTTATACTTACTAAATTTGCTTTCAATCCATCAACATGAAGCACATTCTTGAGAGGAGGCAAACCATCCACACACAATGTTCCTCTACCGATCAAGGAAGCTTTCTTTCCATCTCTGAAAGTTACATGACCATCCATACAATTCTGATAATCAGTCAAGTAGGTCTTTTCTCCCGTCATATGGCGTGAGCATCCACTATCAAAATACCAACCATGTTGCAAAGTTGCCCTCTTCGATGTGCGAACTACAAGAGCTTGTAGTTCACTTCTTTTTACCCAAGAATATCTAGATTATGAGGATTGATGTTGAAATTTGTGTGGAGTATGCATACTTTTTCGGCCTTGTCTTCTTTCAAGCAACATCTGTAGCAACTGATAACACCTTGGCCTTATATGCCCAACTACCCCACAAAAATGACATGTGGGTATAAATCTTCGACTCTTTTTCGGTGCTTCTACCTCTTGGACTGATCTAAAGCTATCAGAATTTCCTTCATTAACTTTCGAACACTCACCTTTATAGCCTATGCTTTCGAAATTCCCTTTAGCCTTACTGGTTTTAATCAACTTATCCAGTTTTTCCGTGCCTCCGTTCAACATCCTCAACCCCTTTTCAGTACTTGCCAATTTCATTCTAGCTTCACCAAGCTCATCCGACATTAATATCAGCTTCTTTTCTAATTCTTGTATGGTATTTTTCATGTAAAGATTCTCTTCCTTCAATATTTCATTCTTTTTATGCTTTTTCACCCATTTTTCATACAAAGCCTTATAATCCTCGTAAATATTCCCATTTTTATCATCAAGACCACTTCTGTCACTGTCTTAGTCTGATATTGAATCCCGAGATGAACTGATTTCAAAATTTTCAAGTTTTCTCCCTTTTCTGCCTTCAATTACTTCCTTCTCAGTTACTGTTAAGCAAGTAACTAGACGTTTGCTATGTAGTGCAACTATCATAACATTGTTTTCTATTTCTTCTTCACTACCGAAATTACTTTCAGAATCATTTTCACTCCAGGTGGTTGTGAGGGACTTTCCTTTTTATTTCTTCAATGTATTGGCACATTCGGATTGAATATGTTCGAACCCCTGACATTCATGACACTGAATTCTTCTTGCCTTTCATTCTCATTTTTGTGTCTTGACCTGTTGTCTTGGGTTATTACTTGATGAAGTCCCACCATAATGTCTAAAGTTGGGTCTGTCTTTTTTCATTCTTTTAAGCCATTTACTGAAACTTCGAGTGAGTAAAATCATGTCTTCATTTTCATCTGATTCATCTTCTACATTATTCACATTTTTCCAGTTTCCACCTGTAGTGCCAATCCTTTGCTTCTTTCTTGCTTACCCCTTAAGAGATTCATCTCAAAGTTTGTGAAAATCCCAATAACTTTTTCCAATGACAGATTGTCAATGTCGTGAGCCTCCTCTATTGCTGCAATTTTTGGAATAAATCTTGGTGACAACGATCTTAGCGTTTTCTTGACTAATTTCACATTTGAGTACTTCTTTCCTAATTGATGAGCTTGATTTGCAATATCTCTCAATTTTTTGTGAAAGTCTCCAATAGTCTTATGCTCATCTATCTTCATCTCTTCAAACCGCGCAGCTAACATTTGTAGTTTCGACGCTATCACAGACTTTGATCCTTAATGAATGGTTTGCAAGGCATCTCATGCTTCTTTTGCCATTTCACATGTTGAAATCATCGAAAAGTGTCCTTCATCAACAGCACTGAATATTGCATGTATTGCTTGTGAATTTCCCAGTGCACTTTCTTCTTCCACTCTTGTCCATTCAGACGGATCTTTTTGAAGTACCTCTCCTTTATCATCAATGATCATTGGATGCGTCCAACCATGTACTACTAAATGCCTGGCTTTCGTGCTTTGAGCTTCAATAAAGAATTTCATCCAGGATTTCCATGATGGATAATTTGATCCATCCAACAGTGGTGGTCTGGTGATTGATACACCCTTTCTTGTAGCCATGTCTGCAAATCTAGGATCTGTACCAACTTGCTAGCAAGTTTTGAATCGGTGACCTTGCTCTGATACCAATTGAAAAACCAGAAGGGTTAATAAATTCGTAGACTTTCCAAATTTTCTTTTTTGCTAGCAGAATTAAACTACGTAAAAGCGAAATAATAAAGATATCAAAATTTGATAACGCAGTTCGGTACACTTTGCCTAAGTCTGCGGGGCCCTTACCCAGATTAATTACTTTCACAGTAGTTTAATAAAATTACACAAGATCGAACTACCACATCACCACTCAATCTTTGTAACAATCTCACAACCTGACTACTCGTGAAAGATTTTCACACCCGATAACACAACTGACTTGTATTAACCTCGTTAGAGGATTTTTCTAACTATTTTCACTCAAAGCAATAATAAACAAAAATAGAGAAAGACAACTTCCTAGATTGATAAGCTCTCTAGAAATAGCTATGACATTATTCAGCAATATTGACCAAGTTGCCGCACACCCACGATCACCATTCTATAGCAATTATATTGATTTATGCAGCAAACAGTAAACTCCTTCAATGACACATAACATCAGCATCTTGTCTTGTCATACGTGGACGACTTTGCTTATATTCACCATGAGACAAAGTGCAGCATCACAATTCATACGCAGCCAGTAAAAAAATAAAAATCCCTATTTCATACATGACCCACGCAACTCTACTATACACAACAGCCACACTATTGTAAAAACTCACTGCCTGATTTTTCAATGTGCGTGTTCACTTAGACTCCTTCCACAATCAGGAGATATGCACGTATATGGATAATCTTCAAAGATTCCACCGTAAATAAGACGTATGTTTAAAATAGATTTCTTCAATGATAGTAATACGTAGCAACACACACTTTTTGAATTTCTACCGTAGATGCAATCTTCAAAGCATATAATAATTCCTATGTCCAATTTAAAATGCCAAAACCAAATAAGATATATTTAAAATATATCCTAACAACCTCTCCCTTTTTGTCATTTTTGTCTCAACTCTAGAACTACACATAAAAGATATTTGGACATCTAGAATAAAATTCCTTTTGCTCTCCTTTAATGCAATATTCAAGTACATAAGCACAAGCCAAGTCCAATCAACAGAGGCCAACATAAGCACAAGCCAAGGCTAACAAGTCCAGCACAAGACAAGTCCAATCAACAGAAGATAAAAAGAAGAAATACATTCTTTTCTTTGTTCTTCCCCTTTGAGACAACAGATGACAAAAAAACAACAATTAAGAAGCCCCCAGAGAACGAAGAACGCAGTGCTTCAAGTGACGAATGCTTCAATAGTAGCTTGAAGAACACCTTCAAGCCGCTCAAGCTCAAAAAATAAGGCAGCATGGGGATTGACAGTGGAGGTTCCCGAGGCATGTGAAGGACCCGAAGCAACATACGACAAATCCACCACTCGTGGTTGTCGAAAAATTCGTGGGGAAATATTCATCAAAGGGACAAACTCCAAAATGCTCGATTCAAGCCTAGGTACCTCATGGAAATACAGAAATTGTGAAATTAAGTATAGAAAGTATAAGAGAGAATGAGGCTTACTCTCAATGGCCAACATTGTGTCGATAATGAGACGCCTAAGATTGAAACTAACTCTCGTTCCAATCGCATAGAGAAGCTTGGCTTGGGACAGATAAACTATCACGACATGAGTACTTGGCATCCAATTAGATACAATCAACTTGAACAGCACGAAATATTTCTGAGTCAACATGGATGACCGGAGAGCAGAATTGGATGGCCAAGCAATGAGTTTGCCACCAGTTAAAACTGTGGTAATCTAATCAGTTGAGACATCCTACTCATCATCATATAACAAATCATCAATCATATTATCAAAGCCCAAAAACACATTCAACCGAGTAGCATCGAAATTAACTACCCGCCCCCTCACATAAACAACCCCAAAAGAGACAGCATTTACATTCGGAATATCACTTGTCAAATTTGAGTAAAACTCTTTTACCAACACGGAGTCATAATGTTGAGGAAGGAGGGAGGCATGTAACAGGGAACGTTCTGAAAGTAAAGTATGCAGACCATGACTCCGAAATTCATCCAAATTGATAGGTTGATCCATCACGACCCCAATATTTGACAGTGCATTCCATTTCTGCTCAGCAGCTGAAGTATAAAAAGTGAAAGAAAGCGCTTTGTCTACTGGCAGTCTGACTGAGGGACCATATCTAGGTGGTTAGACATATTTGCTACATTTCATCTTAATATGCCTTCTTGGAGCCGGAGGAGGTACCGGCAGTGGATCAGACTAAGTTGAAGGACGTACTTCGGAATCTGAAGAGGAGTCTTCCACCATGGACTCGATCACTCGAGCAACATCATCAATAAGATAATTTTGATCCTAGACATCGGGGATGTCAATAGGCATTGCAAATGAGGACCCTGCGCTTGTAACACTTTTGTCAGATCTAGGATAAAACTGCAAGCGACTTGAACGTCGTGGAGGAATTGCTGTCTTTTTCTCTGAAATTGGGTATAAAATCTTTTCTTTGTTTTTGCCCATACTTCAATGTCGATTGAATAGAAACCAGCAATGCAAGAATTACAAGGTCCAGATACCAATCCAATTAGCATAAAGTCCAGCACGGAGTGAGGCTTAAGTTGACGAAATCACCGCAAATACACAACCGACAATCAGCCAAAAACGCAGTCAATAAACTTGGAAGCGTCACTATCAATTCAACTCGGATTCAACACAGGAGATATCAAAACAATAGTAACCCACGCAATTAGTTAGATAAACCACCAAAATCCACAAACCCAATCATAGCACAGGAGAAATGACCACTTCTTCAGCTTCAAATGCAACCCAATCAGTTAAAGATGTGAAGAGAAATCTATTACCAGATGATGAACACCACCGAAGGAACAAGGCTGGAAGCGTGCGTAATCTGAAGAACCAAAAATAATCCCGGGACGAATGCTGGAGTAGAGAACCGTGACTTGCTTGAGGGAGTGTCTAGCGTGAAGTGTGGAGATTTGTTTGAAGAGATTTGCATGTTTGAGAGGGTGCATGGGGAGACAGGGGAGTGCGGCAGCAACAGTAGAGAATAGAAGAAGGACAAAGTTAGGGATTTAAATCCCCTATCCAAAAACACTACGTTTCTTCCCTTTTTTATTTTCTTTTTCTTTTTCTTTTTTTTAAAGAAGAAAATAGTAACGAAAGGCACAGAGTCCCAAAGCTCGTCTAAGAAGTTCAAACCTTACCGTATCAAGAGGTTTCATGAAAATATCTACCAACTACTTTTCGGTAGGTACATGAGATAAGGTAACAGCCTTGCTTTCCACGAGCTCCCAAATAAAGTGACATCAAAGATCAATATGTTTTGTCTGTGAATGCTGAACCAGATTCTTTGAAATGTCTATTGCATTTTTATTGTCGCATAAAATTGTCAACTCATTTTGATCAATTCCATAATCTTCTAACATCTGTTTCATCCAAAGCAGCTGTGAGCAACAACTGCCTGCAGGTATGTATTCAGCCTCAGCAGTCGAGAGTGAGATGAAATTTTGCTTCTTGCTGTACCAAGAGATCAAATTGTTTCCTAAGAAGAAACAACCTCTAGAAGTACTTTTGTGATCATCTAAATTTCCAACCCAATCCGCATCACTGTATCCAGCTAGATAAGATGTGGAATCTGATGTACACCATATTCCAAAATCTGATGTTCTGCTTACATATCTGAAAATTCTTTTGACCACTGTCAGATGTGTTTCTTTCAGATTCGCTTGATAGCGAGCACATACACCAACTCTATAACAAATATCTGGCCTACTTACTGTTAAGTATAATAAGCTGTCGATCATGTTGCAATATAAACTTTCATCAACGCTTTTCCCATTCTCATCTCTATTGAGTTTTGTTGAGACACTCATAGGTGTTCTAGCATGTCTGCCTTTCTCAAGACCGTACTTCTTTATTATGTTGCTAGCATATTTTGTTTGCGATATGAAGATTCCATCCTTTACTTGTTTCACTTGCAAACTTAAAAAGAAGTTTAACTCACCCACCATACTCATTTCAAATTCAGATGTCATTAGCTTAACAAATTCTTCGACCATGTTTGAACGTGTAGCATCAAATACAATATCATAAACATAAATTTGAACTATTATAAAATTAGATTTGAACTTTTTAATAAACAGAGTTTTGTCAACACTACCTCTATTATAACTTTGCTTAATATGGTATTAAGTAAGTCTCTCATACCAGGCCCTTGGTGCTTGTTTGAGTCCATAAAGTGCTTTCTTTAGTTTGTAGACATGATCTGCATGGGATGAATTAATGAAACTTTTCAGTTGCTCTACAAAGACTTCTTCCTGTATAAACCCATTTAAAAACGCACTCTTTACATCCATCTGATAAAGTTTAAAACCTTTTATACATGCTATGCCCAATAGTGATCTGATCGATTCAAGTCTTGCCACAGGTGCAAATGTTTCATCAAAATCGATTCCTTCTACCTGAGAATATCCTTGAGCAACTAGCCTTGCTTTGTTCCTGGTAACATTACTCTTTTCATCTGTTTTATTCCGAAATACCCATTTTGTGCCAATTACATTCGTAGCTGGTGGTCTTGGCACTAATTCCCATACATCATTATGTGCAAATTGAATCAACTCTTCTTGCATAGTTGCTGTCCAGAATTCATGTTGTAGTGCTTTTTTAACGTTCTTTGGTTCAAGGAAGGAAGTGTAGCACAAATATCCTGCAAGTTCTCTATAATTAATTCTTTTTCTCTCTCTTGTTTTTCTTCTTTCGCTCATATCCCCAGTAGCATTTTCTGCTTGGTGGTTTCTTCGGATTTGAGATGAAGAGCCTCGGTTTAAATTGTCTTCTAGTAGATTGGTTGTATCATCATCTGAAGTAACTGAAAACTCTTCAGTTTCTGCAGTTACTTCCTCAGCAATAACTAAATGTAAACCACTTTCTGCAGATGCTCCATTTGCACTAACTAACTATAAGTCACTTTCTGCAGTTACTTCATCTGCAGTAACTAACTACAAATCTGGGAAAATTTTCACTTTTGTTTCATTTTTGGTTTGAGCTGATTTAGATGGTTGGTTGCTATTTTTCTCTTCAGCTATATGATCACTCACCAAGGATGCATCATCTATCACAACATTGATGGATTCTTGCACTTTTCTTGTTCTTTGAATATACACACTATAGGCTTTACTATGAGTTAAGTACCCAATAAAGACTCCTTCATCACTTTTGCTTTCAAATTTTCCAAGTTGCTCATGATCTCGAAGAATATAACACTTACTTCCAAAGATATGAAAATAGCTCACATCTGGTTCCTTTCCTCTCCAAAGTTCATATGACGTCTTGTTCAGAAAGTTTCTAACATATACTTTATTACAAATGTAGCAAGATGTGATAATCGCTTCAGCCCAAAATTGCATAGACATTTTGTAACCATTCAGCATAGATCTGGCCATTTCTTGAAGTGTTCTATTTTTCCTATCTACAACTCCATTTTGTTGTGGAGTTTTGCGTGCTAAAAATTCTTATGAGATGCCATAGTCATCACAAAACTCATTAAAGCTTGCATTCTCAAATTCTCTTCCGTGATCCGATCGAATTCTCAGTACAGTCAAGTTTTTCATATTCATCACCTGCACACATAGGCTTCTAGAATCCTTAAACGCATCTGATTTTTCTTTTAAAAATGCTACCCAAGTATATCTTGAATAATTACATAAGTTAGGAAGTATCTCATTCCACCAATGCTCTCATGTTGTGTTGGACCAACTAAATCCAAGTGAACCAATTCAAGTATACGAGATGAGGTAACATATCTAATCTTTTTATGTGGCACTCTCAGTTGTTTTCCCATCTGACAAGCGCTGCAAATTGATTTCTCTTCTTTGTTCATTTTGGCTAAACCCTTTATAGCCTCTAATTTTGTCAATTTACTTATGAGATCAAAATTCACGTGTCCAAGCCTTTGATGCCATAAATCAATGTTATTTTCATGAGTAGCCGACTTACATGTAGTCATGACTTGTAGCGTGTAGCAATTGTCAGCTGATCGCTTGCCACTCACAATACATTCGCCTTGTTTGGTAAATACCCTGCATTCATCACTTGTAAATTTAACTAGCAAACCATCATCACTTAGTTGGCTTATACTTACCAAATTTGCTTTCAATCCATCGACATGAAGCACATTCTTGAGAGGAGGCAAACCATCCATACACAATGTTCCTCTACCGATCACATAAGCTTTCTTTCCATCTTCGAAAGTCACATGACCATCCATACAATTATGATAATCAGTCAAGTAGGTCTTTTCCCCTGTCATATGGCGTGAGCATCCACTATCAAAATATCAACCATGTTGCAAAGTTTCCTTCATCGATGTGCGATCTACATGAGCTTGCAGTTCAACCTTCATCGATGTGCGATCTACAAGAGCTTGCAGTTCACTTCCTTTTACCCAAGAAGATCTAGATGTTGAGGATTGATGTTGAAATTTGTGTGAAATATGCATACTTTTCGGCCTTGTCTTCTTTCAAACAACATCTGTAGCAACTGATAAAACCTTGGCCTTATATGCCTAACAACCCTATAAAAATGGAATGTGGGTATAAATCTTCAACTCTTTTTCTGTGCTTCTAACTCTTGGGCTGATATGAAGCCGTCAGAATTTCCTTCATTAACTTTCGAACACTCACCTTTATAACCTATGCCTTCAAAATTCCCTTTAGCCTTACCAGTTTCAATCAACTTATCCAGTTTTTTTGTGCCTTCATTCAACATCCTCAACCCCTTTTCAGTACTTGCCAATTTCATTCTAGCTTCACCAAGCTCATTCGATATTAACATCAGCTTCTTTTCTAATTCTTGCATGGTGTTTTTCATGCAAAGATTCTCTTCCTTCAATCTTTCATTCTTTTTATGCTTTTTCACCCATGTTTCATACAAAGCCTTGTAATCCTCGTAAATGTTCCCATTTTTATCATCAAGACCACTTCTATCATTGTCGTAGTTTGATATTGAATCCTACGATGAACTGATTTCGAAATTTTCACGTTTTCTCCCTTTTTTACCTTCAGTTACTTCCTTCTCAGTTACTGTTCAGCAAGTAACTGGACTTTTGCTATGTAATGCAACTAACGCAACATTGTTTGCTATTTCTTCTTCACTACCGAAATCACTTTCAGAATCATTTTCACTCCAGGTGGTTGTGAGGGACTTTCCTTTTTGTTTCTTCAACGTATTGGCATATTCAGATTGAATATGTCTGAACCCCTGACATTCATAACACTGAATTCTTCTTGCCTTCCATTCTCCTTTTTGTGTCTTGACCTATTGTCTTGGGTTATTACTTAATGAACCTCCACCATATTGTCTAAAGTTGGGTCTGTCCTTTTTCATTCTTTTCAGCCATTTACCAAAATTTCGAGTGAGTAAAATCATGTCTTCATTTTCATCTAATTCATCTTCCGCATTATTCACATTTTTTCCAGTTTCCACCCGTTGTGCCAATCCTTTGCTTCTTTCTTGCGTACCCCTTAAGAGATTCATCTCGAAGTTTGTGAGAATCCCAAAAACTTTTTCCAATGAAAGATTATCAATGTCATGAGCCTCCTCTATTGCTGCAATTTTTGGAATAAATCTTGTTGACAACGATCTCAGCTTTTTCTTGACTAATTTCACATTTGAGTACTTCTTTCCCAGTTGATGAGCTTGATTTACAATATCTCTTAATTTTTCATGAAAGTCTCCAATAGTCTCATGCTCATCCATCTTCAGCTCTTCAAACTGTACAACTAACATTTGTATTTTCGATGCTATCACAGACTTTGATCCTTCATGAATGGTTTGCAGGGCATCCCATGCTTCTTTTGCTGTTTCACATGCTAAAATCATCGAGAAGTGTCCTTCATCAACAGCACTGAATATCGCATGTATTGCTTGTGAATTTCTCAGTGCACTTTCTTCTTCCACTCTTGTCCATTCAGACGGATCTTTCTGAACTACCTCTCCTTTATCATCAATGATCATTGGATGCATCCAACCATATACTACTGAGTCCCAGGCTCTCGTGTTTTGAGCTTGAATGAAGAATTTCATCTGAGATTTTGATGATGGATAATTTGATCCATCCAACAGTGGTGGTCTGGTGATCGATGTACCCTCTCTCGTAGCCATGTTTGTGAATCTAAGATCTGCACCAACTTGCTACCAAGTTCTGAATCGGTGACCTTTCTCTGATACCAATTAAAAAACCAGAAGGGTTAATAAATTCACAGACTTTCCAAATTTTCTTTTTCACAAACAAAATGAAACTATGTAAAAGTGCAGTAATAAAGACACCAAAATTTGGTAACGTAGTTCGGCACACTCTGCCTACGTCTGCGGGGCCCTTACCTAGATTAATTACTTTCACAGTAGTTTAATAAAATTACACAAGATCGAACTACCACAACACCACTTAATCTTTGTAACTATCTCACAACCTGACTACCTGTGAAAGATTTTCACACCCGATAATATGACCGACTCGTGTTTACCTCATCAGAGGATTTTTCTAATTATTTTCACTCAAAGCAATAATAAACAAAAATAGAGAAAGACAACTCCCCAGATTGATAATGTAACACCCAAATACCCCCTGGGAGGATACATGGATGCCACCCAAGACAGTACAATCAAATCAGACAATTTCACAC
>JANKOE010000002.1:8346145-8366182 GCA_026284465.1 Erythroxylum citrifolium | reverse complement strand
GAAAGCCATTTGTAGAGTCGCGCCACACGAGACGAAGGCTTAAAAACAATATGTGGATAATGGAAGAAATAGGAGATTGGATAATATTGAGAAGGAGAACTAGTGACGTGAGTGAACTCCATTAACCAACAAGGCAATGACAACAACAAGCCAGGTAACTTATTTGGCTGTAGAGACTAAAACCTAGTCAAAAGATTCCTAAAAATTAGAGATGAAAATTTGGAAACCTATTAAAAGTAGTTTTTCTAATTTCCTAGAAAATTGGAAAAATAGAAAACACGCTTTTCTTGAAAAATTGATAATTTTTTTATTAATAAACATGTTTTCTAATTATTTTCTATTTTATGAAAAAAATTTCTAGAAAATTAAAGAATTTTCAAAAAGTAAACGCACCCTAAGCTTCTTGGTTTTAGCTCTCGCTTCTTGGATGGTTAGTAGGCTAGAAAAAGTTGGTAACCTTTGTAATTAAGCTTGTACTCTTCATCTCTTGATTAGAGTACAAATTTATCTTTGCCTTTGCCCGTGAATGTAGATTTTAAGTCGAACTATGTAAATCCTATGTTCTTTGTTGATTTATTTTCGAATTATTTACTTGTGCGTGTCTTGCTATATTTTCTTATAAGTCTATTTCCCTGTGTATTAGCTACTTTAGCTTGATCTACTTTAACAAACCGGTATTAGAACAGGTATTTTGACTACCACCTCTTTTGTCTCTATGGATCTGCTGATCTAGTTGGTTTTGATATTGAGTTGCTTTTCGTTTTTTGGCTTCAATTGTCTGGTTAAGCTAATATGGCTGCAAGTGCTTTGTCAACCAAGTTTGATACTGAGAAATTCATATGAAAGAATAGTTTTAGTTTATGGCACACTAAGATGCAGGCGTAACTGGTTCAATAGAGATTAGTTAAGGATTTGGGTGGTAGAGATAAATTGTTTAATTCACTTTCGGATGATGAAAAAAATGATTTGATGGAAAAGCACATAGTGCTATTTTACATAGTCTTGGAGATGAGGTTTTGTGAGAGGTTGTTGATGTATCATCCGCGCCTGGCTTATAGTTTTAGTTTGAAAGCAAGTACATGGCGAAGTTGTTGACCAAACTACTCTTCCTTAAGGGGCGACTCTACATCCTCAAGATGGAAGAAGGTACACCTTTGTCCCAGCACCTCGATACATTTAATCCTATTATTATGGATCTCAATAATTTTGTGATCTTTGCCTCTATCTTAAGAGAAATTTATAGAGAACATATATGGCCACGATGACATTAGCCTTGATGAGGTAAATATTGCTTTGGATTTAAATGATTTGAGAAAGCAGTTGACTGGTAAAGTAGTTGAAAGTAGTCAAGGTGAAGGTTTGGTTAGAGGGAGATCTAAGACAAGAGGTGGTAACTCAGGTAGTAAAGTCTTTATATCACAATCCAGAAAAAGAGTGCAATGTTATTATTGTAAGAAATATGGGCACATAAGAAAGGAATGTACGAAGAAAAAGGAGAAAGTTGAAGCGCAAGAGCAGACCAAGGATGGTGCAAATTTGATTATTGTTGAGTCTTCAGATAATGTCGAAACTATTCTAGCAGTATTTGATTCACATGTTAGTGAGAAATGGATTCTTGATACAGCTGTTACATTTCACATTAGTACCTCAAAGGAGTTATTTTTGACTTATGAGAGGTTTGCTAGCTCAACACTAATAGGAGATAAGTATGTTTGTAAAGTTGTGGGAATTGATTTGATTCGTATTAAGATGTTTGATGGTACTATTAGAACCTTGAGAGAAGTTCGACATATCCCAAAAATGAAGAAGAATCTTATTTCTTTGGGTGCTTTGTCTAAAAAAGGCTTTTAGTGTTCCGATGAAGGTGGAGTATTGAGAGTATTTTCCAGTGCCTTGATTGTGATGAGTGGACACTTAGATCGTGGACTTTATTTCTTAAATGGTTCTACTATTACAGGTGTTGCAGTAGTGTCATCGTCAGTTGATCTAGATTTTGACATCACTCGGTTATGGCATATGCAACTTAGACGTATGAGTGAGAGGGGTTTATTTGTGTTCAGCAAACAAAGTTTGTTATGTGGGCAGTGTACTGGTAAGCTTGACTTTTGTGAGCACTGTGTTGTTGGCAAGCAATCTCGGGTTAAGTTTAGCACAGGGATTCATCGAACCAAAGGTACTGTTGACTATTTTCACTTTGATCTTTGGGGTCCTTCTCTAGTTATGTGTAAGGATGGTTTTAGATATTTGTTGATTTTTATTGATCATTTCTCAAGAAAAGTTTGGGTATATTTTTAGAAAAGCAAAGATCAAGTGTTTATCACCTTCATACAATTCAAGGATTTGATTGAAAACTAAACAGGAAAAAGATCAAGTGGCTTCGAATAGATAATGGTTTGGAGTATTACTCAGGTGAATTTGATGAGTTCTGCAAGAATAAAAGAATAGTGAGACATTGCTTTGTTCGATGCATACCACAGCAGAATGGGATTATGAACAAAACTCTATTGGAATGAGCTCGGTATATGAGATTAAATGTTGGGCTTAGTGAATATTTTTGGGCTGAATCTATTAACACTGCTTATTATTTGGTTAATAGATCTTTGTCCATAGTTATAGAACTAAAGACTCCTGAAGGAGGTATGGTCTAATAGTCTTGCTGATTACTCTAGTTTGAGAGTGTTTGGTTGCCCTGCATATGCTTATGTTAATGAGGGGAAATTGAAACCACGGGCAAAGAGATGTATTTTTCTTGATATAGCCAAGGGGTGAAAGGATACAGGTTGTGGTGTCTTGATATAGATTCTCCTAAGTTTGTGGCCAACAGAGATGTGACTTTTGATGAGTTATCCATACTTCGATCCACCAATAGTTCAAGTGAAAAGGAAGAATTAATTGAAAAGGGAGACAACGGTGTTGAATAGTAGGTGGAGTTTCAGGTGGTGACTCTTAAAATTTCTACTTCAAATGAAGGTATTTTAGTCCAAGATGATTAAGTTGAGGTGAAGGATTCACATGAAAAAACCACTGCATCTCAAAAGCAGCAATATAGCATTGCCACTGGTAAATTAAGGAGACAGATCAAACCTCCTTAAAGGTATGTTGATGTTAATTTGGTTTCTTACTGTTGGAGTCTTAGAAGTCAAGAAGTAGTTATGACAGTTAGAGTTAGTTTTTTTGTTAAGTCTGTTAATAGTTGTTAATAGAAGTGTTTAAATACAATCATATGAGAATTAATGAAATCACTCAATTCATTCTTCTCAAGTTCATCTTCTAAAAGTTTACTATTGTCTATATTCATAATCATAAAAACAAGAGTGGTATCAGAGCATTTCTTAAAAGATCTTAAGGGATCTGTGGAGCAGTTCTTGGAAGCTTCATCTGAACAAGAAACTGGTGCAATCTCGAAGGAGTTTCCGACACCAAGATGGAGGGAGCTCCAAGCATGCAAGCACCATGCTTTGATGGAGAATCCTTCAGATTTTAGCTGTGAAAATGCAAACATATTTGGAAGGTTTGGACTTATGAGAGCTAGTTGAGCAAGATTACCAAGTTGAACTATTGGCAGACAATGCAACCATTAATCAGATGGAGTTCCAAAGGGAAAGACTCACCATAAAAGCAAGGGTCAAATCTTGCCTCTATTTTGTAGTAAGTCCTTCTCTATTTACTAGAATTATGCAATTACAATCTGCAAAAGACATATGGGATTATTTGAAAGCTGAGTATAAAGGTGATGAGAGAGTGAAGAGCATAAAGGTTATCAACCTGATGAGAGAGTTTGATAAACTTCAAATGACAGAAGAAGAATTTGTCAAGGTTTATGCTGGAAAGTTGCAGGATCTTGCAGATAGGATCAGACTTCTTGGAAGTAGATTTAATGGTGAGAAGATTGTTCAGAAGATGCTAATTTCTCTCTCTAAAAAATTCGAAACAACTATCATTTCTTTGGAGAATACCAGAGACATGGCAAACTTGAAGTTGTCAGAATTGCTAAGTTTCTTGCAAGCCCAAGAGTAAAGGAGAGCAGTAAGGTATAGAGAAGTTACTGAGTGTGCCCTTAAGGCAAGTCAGAAAACCAGTGGAGAAGGGAAGAAGAAGCACTGGACCAAAGGTGGTTCAGATTGCAAGAAATAAGAAAAGCAAGACTCAGTAGCATCTTCAACTCAGTCCCAAAGAGATCCCTGCAAACACTGTGGTAAGATAAACTATCCCCATTATAAATGCTGGAGAAGGCCTGATGTTAAGTGCAGGAAATGCAAGAAGCTTGGACACATAGACAAATTTTGCAAGAGCAAGGAGCAAGTGTAAAACTCTGGAGAAGCCCACATTGCTTCCAAGAAAGAGGAAGATCAATTGATTGTGGCTTCCTGTCATAACACCAGCATTTTAGCAGACAATTGGCTCGTAGATAATGATTGCTCCAATCACATGACAAGCAATCTGAGTATCATCAAGAGCCTGGACAAAAAGCACACCTGTAGAGTGAAAATTGGCAATGGGCAATTGATTTCTGCCAAGGGAAGAGGAGCTGTTATCATTGAAAGTATGAAGGGTCCAATGACACTTGAAGAAGTGCTCTATGTTCCAGATCTTGAGCAAAACCTCCTCAGTGTTTCCCAGTTGATTAAAAAAGGGTATTAAGTTCTTTTTCAAGGTGGTTTCTACACAATCTCAGCTTCATATGGAAGAATTCTGTTCAAGATAATGGCTAAGGACAGAAGCTATGTGTTGAACCTTCTCGAACAAAATCAAGTAGCATATTCAATGCAAGTGTTAAAGATGCAAGTCTTTGGCATAAAAGGCTTGGCCATCCTCACTGGAAGGGCCTTATAAAACTGAGTGAATCAGATCTAGTGCAAGGAGTACCAATCCTTAAAGAAACCCTACAGGTGTGCACCACCTGCATACAAGGGATGAAGGCTAGAGAACCCTTCAAGGATAGCACTTGGAGAGCATCTGAGCTACTTGAATTGATCCATACTGATGTGTGTGGACCTCTGCCAGTTGAATCCCTGAATGGAAGTAAATTTGTTGTCACCTTTATTGATGACAAGTCAAGGTACTGCTGGATTTATTTCATCAAGTCCAAAGCTGAGGTACCAGAAATATTCGAGAGGTTTAAGCAAATGTCAAAAAATCAAAGTGGAAAGAGGATCAAGAAACTCAGAAGTGACAATGGATCTGAGTTTTGTAATCATAAATTGAAGAAGATCTGTCAAGATAGTGGCATTGTGCATCAGCTAACAGTGCCTTACTCACCTCAACAGAATGGGGTGAGTGAAAGGAAGAATAGAACCATTTTAGAAATGGTCAGATGTTTGCTTAAAGAGAAGACACTATTTAAGTTCCTATGGGCTGAGGCTGCAGCAATAGTAATGTTCCTTCTCAACAAATTTCCCACTAAAGCTTTAGAGAAGAAGACCGCATATGAAGTCTAGCACATGAGGAAACCGAATTTGAAAAAAACATGAAAATGTTTGGCTCTCCATGTTTCACTTATGTGCCATAATAGAAAAGGAGTAAATTGGACTCCAAGGCCACAACATGAGTCTTCATTGGTTACTCGAAGGTCACTAAAGGATACAGAATTCTCATTCCCAACAAGAAGGAAGTCAAGGTGAGCAAGGATGTGACTTTCCTAGAAGATGAGGTATGGGATTGGTCAAATTTGGAAGAAGACAGTACACAGATAAAAAGAGTGCTGTTGAGAGGAGTCAATTTGTCTGAAATTCCATCAGAAGAAGAATCTGAAGATGAAGCTAGTCCAGAAATAGAAGGAGAGGAAGTCCATTCACACGAAAGTGAAGAGGAGATAGTACCAGAAATCCAAACTGATGATGATCTTGAAGACCAGGTGGATCACATTCCAAAAATAGGTACTAGACTCCTTTCTAACATTTATCAAGCATGCACTATTACTCTTGTAAACCAGCACACTTTAATGAAGCAAAAGAAAGCAAGGAATGGCTAGCTGCAATGCCGGATGAGTTCAAGGTGATAGAAAACAACTAGACCTGGGAACTAACAGAGAAACCAGCTGACAGGAAGATTATTGGTGTGAAGTGGGTTTACAAAACCAAAGTAAATCCAGATGGTACTTTGAATAAGTTCAAGACTAGATTAGTAGTCAAGGGGTATTCACAAGTGAGTGGAGTGGATTACTCGAACACCTTTGCACCTGTAGCAAGGTTGGAGACAATCAGACTTATCTTGAACCCATATGCCGAAAGAGGTTGGCTTGTGCATCAATTAGATGTCAAGTCAGCTTTTCTAAATGGAGAGTTGAAGGAGGAGATCTATGTAAATTACAATTCGCATCTAAATTACAATCAAGGGAAAACAAAGTATTAGTAACTCATAACCATTTCATTTAAGAAGTAAATTTATATTTCTATTTGAAGATCAACTAAATGGAATTAATATTGAGATATATCATGGCTGGAATTTTTCTTATCATTTTTTTCATATTATAATTTTTGTTGTTGTCTTATTTTCGATTATTAAATTATTCACTCACAAAAGCCCCCTTTTATTTATTTTTCTAAATTTTCAAATTATATAACTAGTCTCTGTGGATCTCGACGCTACTCGTTGTTTCTACAAAATTAAAGTTTTCAAGAGTAGGAAATTATTTTTGTTAGTTTCAACATCTAACAAATTGTGCTTAACTGTTGATACATTTAATCCATAACACTTAGTGATTAATGCTATGAAATGTTTAAGAAACCCCATTTTTGGTTAATATTTGATTTTAGGTACAATTTGAAAGCATAAGAGCTAAAGCGAGTTGAAAGAATATTCTTTGAGTCGTCTTCTTGAGATTCACACTCAATTGTCTTTATGGAACAAGAAGCAAAAGGATTAGAGTGAAAAAGAGACAAGAAAATGCCATAAAATGAAGAGTATATAATGCAATGCAAAGTTCACCCTCATGCATCAAAATTCTAGTCTGACCAGCCAATCCGAATCTTGCTCCAATTAATCTTCAATTTCCTTAATTTTGACTCAATTTCCTTGATTTTGACTCAATTTTCACCGAATCCTTGATTTTGCACCTAAAAGATAATTATGGAATTAATACCCCAAAATTAAGTACAAAATAAATTAAAAAGGGAAAGATATTATGTCAAAATAATGAAAATTATAGCTTTATCACTAGCGAACTTTGCAATGCAAATAGGAGGTAGAAATTTAGGGGGGGTTTCGAAGGATAAAAATATGATATGCACAAATTGCAAACAAGAAGGACATGATGCAAATTCTTGCTTCGAACTTATTCATTACCCAAAATGGTGGGGTAAAAGGCGACAGATAGCTGCATTAAGACGAGGTGGAGGATGTAAACGTAGTACTGAAAATCAAAGAGCAAATGTAACTCAATCTTCTAGATCTAATGGTAGGAGAGGTGTAGTAACTGATGCAGATAGAATAGGTATTGTAGCTTTAAGTTATGAGTAATGGACCAAATTATTGGGATTGCTAAATTCTCCTAATACTGGTACAAATGAAAGGTTGATGGATGTATATGCATGTATGAGTGAAGCATGAGACATCAAGCCATGTCCAGTTAGGTTACCTGATGGAGGGGAGATCATAGCATTGAAGGAATGGATTGTTTCCGTTAGAAAAGATTTGAAGTTATAACATGTTCTTTTTATGCTAAACTAAAATTTTATTTAATTTCTGTATCACAACTTCTTAGAGATGCGAAGTACAAGGAAGGTGAATAGAGTAGGTGAGGAGCGTGAGGGGCTTTACTTTCTCAAAAAAGGAACTTCAACTCATGCTTACAAGATAAATGGTGTTGCATCTGTTCGACTTTGGCATAAATGGATGGGCCATCCGTCTTATAAGGTGTTAAAAATGATTCTTAGAGTAATTGGTTTTAATAATGATGATGATAAGACTTTATCGTGCTAAGGAAACAAGACAAATTTTTTGTTATAGTGATAATAAAGCCAAAGAATGTTTTGTTTTGATACATTGCAATTTATGAGGGCTTTATAGATTATTGTAGATGATTGTTCCCATACTATTTAGATATATTTGTTGAATGGAAAAATTGAATCAGTTTCAGCCCTTAAGAGATTTATAGCAATGATCTAAAGGTAATTTAAGAAAGATGTGAAAATTGTTAAAAGTGACAATGGTTGTGAATTTGAAAATCCCAAAAGATATGGTTTCGTAAAAACTTTAATCTGCTGCAGTTGCTTTGAACTGTATATGTGGTTGCTTGATATAAAGTAACTATATCCACAATTTATAAATTTTCTAGCACAAACGAAAGCATAAAAATTAAACGTAAAATTGAACAGATCATCACCCGAGATTTGGCAACATAATTTGGCACACATTGCCTACGTCTGCGGGCCCTCACCTAGCTTAATCACTTTTACCAAAGAACAATAGTTTTATACAAGTCTTTACTGAGCTGACACCACTCAACATTTGACACTATTTACACAGCGAGTAAAGCGTAAACACACAAGTTTCAACCCGAAACTGAATTCAATTGAGAGAATCTCCAAAATATGAAGTGTTTTTTTAAAAAAAGGACCCCGATAATAGTGCAGAAAAGAGTTTAAATAGGTCCCAAACCCTAAAATGCAAATAACTAAAACAATAGAGTTTGAATAAAAAATATTTGACTTTTTAAAACCCATTAAATCTGCGAATTCTTTCGTTTGGAATTCTGACGCGCAGCCCATTCTTGAAAATCATCCGCAACACGTTCCACGTCAACTATCCACTTGTTCCCACATCCCATGAAAGTATTTCACTCCCAATAATACGACTACCTCGTGCTAACCTCAACAGAAGATTTTCACAATAATGTTTAATAATAAAGATGATAATTGAACAACTCAAGTAATTGAAACAATGAAGACATAAACAACGACAAAACTTGCGATAGAAAACAACTCCACTAAATATACAGCCTTATCGATGAAAGAATGGGAAGTTGTCCACCAAGGAATTTGCTATGAACCTTCGATATTGTCACTACAGCATCCCACGCACAGCAGCCACAAAAACTCAACAAACGAATAAACATTTCATCACCGAAATGTCATAAACAAAAGAGCTGCAACCACTCAAAAACTACTGGACATTTTTCAGCCAAAACTGACAACCAAAACAACACAGAAAAATCACAAAACACCACAGAAAATGCAATAGTATAAGATGGATAGAATCGCCAAAAATTAGTTGACAAAGATAGTTTAATGTACTTGAAAATATAGCTGCCAAGGCACCATGTTCTGATCATTTTTTCCACACAAAATAACCTCTCAATAGTCCAGAAATTTTCGTCATTACCCATGGAATGCAACTACCAAAGATAGATAAAACTTCCAAAATAGGCTGTCAAAAAGAGTCCAAAAATACCAAAAATTTACATCTTATCTTAATCAAGATATGGTGATTTTAATCCAATTAAATCCTATCTTAACTAGTATTTTTTCCCAAATAAACTTCATCCTCAAAGAATCCCACATAAGGTAGAATACTTGTCATAATTAAATTCCACAAATAACCAAAGATGCCCAATTACAAATAATGCCCAAAATATCATAACTAATATCTTAAAAATCTCCCCTTTTTTGGCATTATTTGTCACATACCAAAACTCCCTCTTAAGAAGATAATTGGACACATAACATCAATTCCACATAACATATAGGAACTCTCCCTTAATCGAACATCGAGTTCCAAACATAACATCAAGTTTGTCAAGTTCAAGAAACACTCAAAGAAACAATAATCCTAAATAAACAATTACCCAATCATCCAAATCTCTTCCCCTTGGGACAAAAAGATGTCAAAAAGTAAGACTAATAGTCACGGAGATACCTTAAAAAGTCACCAAACAAACCTAAATATCATATGAAAATAAACAATTCTATATCCCCCCTAAGGAAAACAATGTCAAAATGAAAAATGTCTCCAATGCGATAAATCTCAGTGAATAAAGAGGCATAAAAAATCAGTAGTAGGTGCATCAATCCTATGATTTGGATTAGGAGCACTCCATCTTTTGTCCAAAAATTCATTCATGATAATGGCATTTTGTCCGTACATCACTAGAGAAACAGAATAACGTCATAACATCTAAGACATAATGTAATTCTTGGCTATATGAAAACAGAAGCTTATTATGATGAATCATATCCTCATGCATGCTATAACTCATCTTATCTTTGGAAGTAGAATTATTCACCACAAACTACAGAATAGGTAACTTACCAATAACCGCTCAACAACATGATCACCAACACATCTTTCATTCCATTTATATGATCATTCAAGTTTTTCTGCTTCATCTCACCAGTCTTAAGAAATTTTACAGTGAAAGAATATTGCACCAACTTATACAGCCCATGATATAGAGAGAAATCAAGATAAAAATTGGAAAACCCGATTCATAGAAAATATGAATCTTCCTATAGGTCTCCAACCAAGTAAGAACATTTTCTTGACATAACTCCATAAATCAAAATCCAAAAGCAGAACTCTCAAACCATCAAACAGAGCCTCATTTTCGCATCAAATATACTATTCAACAAGTAAAGAAAAATCCAAATACACACTAATCAATAGAATCGTAGAAAACCCATAAATAAAAACTCAGAGAGCTCATATGTTAACTCCTTTAAACCTCCTTATTTTTTAAGAAACAACATCAATATACTTCAAAAATGTCAAGCACACAGTCCCTGTGTCCCTAAAAAAAATTCAAACCTGGTCTTATTCCTTTTCTCATTATCTCTGCCATCAACTGTCTGATCGGTTTCTTCTTCTGAAGAACTGACTTATCTTCTGTATGAACAGTTTCTTCATCAGCATCAACTAATTACAGATCTAGGCAGTTTTTAGTTTTGGTTTCTTTGCGTCTTTAAGTTGGTTTGTGAGGTTGGTTTTAAAGATTGTCTTTAACTAGCAAATTGGTTTTTATACCATCCACATGAAGCACATTTTTAAAGTGTGGTTGTCCATCCACACAAAGGGTCCCTCTTTCAGTAACCGCGGCCTTCTTTCCATCTCCAAAAGTAACGTGGCCATCCATACAACTTTGATAATCCATCATATAGCTTCTTTCACCCTTTCTAACCCAAGTATGCTTTGGTAAAGTTAATTGCTGCTGGAAATTCATTGTAGAATGTCTAGACTTTCGATTTTGAGCCCTCTGAAATATGATTTGTAACAACTTGTAACAATTTGTCCTTATGTGCTCGTTTACCCCATAAAAGTGACAAGTAGGTATAAATTTTTGTTTCCTCCTTAAAGTTTCTCCTTGGACAGATATGGCCACACTATTTTTCTCATCATTCGATTTAGAACATTCACCTTTATAGCCAATGTCTTGAAGGTCTCCTTTAATCTTACTAATTTCTAGCAACTTTTTTAACTTTTCGGTCCCTCCATTTAACATTCTTATCCCTTTTCCGTATTAACTAGCTTCAACTTTGTTCATCAAGCTTATCTATTTTAGATGACAACTTCTTTTCTAGATCTTGAATGATGGTCTTCATGGTGGAGTTTTCCTTCTTTAGCTTCTCATTCTTCTTGCATGTTTGCACCCATTTAGCATACATTAACTCATAAGCTTTACAAATATCCTCCCTTTTGTATTTTGAATCGCTATCATCACTATCATAATCTGAACTGAATCTATGGACTAATTTATCTACGTTTTCTAGAATCTTTGACTAATTCATCTTTGTTTTCTCCATCAGTTTCTTCTTTAGTTGTTGTTTATTGCTCACAAATGCTTCTTTACTACCAAACTGTGTTTGTATAAGACTACCTTTTTCTCTTCTTCAAAGTGTTAGCACATTTTGCTTACACATGTCTGAAACCTTGATACTAATGATATTGTATCTTCTTTGTTTTTGCTTCTTGTTTGAAGTTATTGTTGAAAGAACTCCCAATCATTTGTTCTGAACTCAAGTTTATCTTTCTTCACCTTCTTTATCCATTTTCTGAAATTTCTTATTAATAACTCCATATCTTCATTCTTATCGGATTCATCTCCTAAATCATTCACAACTTTACCAACCTCTTTTTGTAATGTCAATCCTTTGTTCTTCTCACGCTTATCCCTAAAAAAAAGGGTGGAAACTATATAACTTGGAAATTTGTGAATATTTCATTTCTAAGGATGTGGTTTTTATTGAAATTGATTTCCCTTATACCAATGAAGATGTTTTAGTTGGTGATTTAAATGAAGAAGAAGAACAAAATTACACTAGTGACGGTGGGAATTAGATAGTGATAATGAAAAAAATGTATCAATAGGATGGGTAGCGAATTTGAAATGAATGTGAAGGGGGAAACTTGGAGATGATGTTAAGGTAGATACCATTGCTTCTGTAGAAAATCTAGGAAAGGGATAGCAGGTTAAGCTTCCTTCTGTGCGACTAAGGGATTATATGACTAATACCTTAAAGTTAAGCCCCTTAGCATGCTATTATTCCAATCAAATTTCTCAGGTACTCTTTGTCCTATAGCACATTATATGAATTATAATAAATTATCTATACAACATCGGTCGTTTTTAGCTAATATCACCACAGGACATGAACCCAGTTTGTATGGTTAAGCGGTCAAAGAAGATCTATAGAAAGAAGCAATGAGAAAAGAAATCCAGGCTCTCGAGGAGAATGACATGTGGATAGTGGTGGACTTACCACCTAGGTAGAAAGTAATCGGTAGCAAATGGGTGTATAAGATTAAATACAACTTTGATGGAGGCGTTAAATGATGTGAAGGGAGATTGGTGGTTCTTGGAAATAATCAAGTGGAAGGGATCGACTACCATGAGACTTTTGCTACCACAATAAAGATGTTTACTTTGTGCACTTTTATTGCGATTGAGGTTGCAAAAACTGGAGTTCGCATCAAATGGATGTGCAAAACGCCTTTCTTCATGGTAACTTGGATGAAGAAATATACATGAAAATGCCACTGGGTTTTGCTAGTCACTGTTCGAGCAAAGTTTGTAAACTTCAAAAATCTCTCCATGATTTACGCCAGGCTCCTCGATGTTGGTTTGCTAAATTGGCAGAGTCTTTGAAGACTTATGGCTCTGTACAATTAAAATATTTCTTAGGAATAGAGGAGGCTCAAAATCCTAACGACATTCTTTTGTGCCAATGGAAATATAAGCTAGATATTATCTCTGAAACTAGTTTGTTGGGAGCTAAATCAGCAAAGATCCCTCTTGAACAGAATCATAAACTAGCTCTTACAACTGGTGCAAGTTTGAAGGATCCAAATAAGTATAGGTAGTTGGTGGGATGACTTATTTACTTGACTATTACTCGACATGAATTGTCTTATTGTGTTCATACTTTTGCTAAATTTATGCACCAGCCGAAGCAGGAATAATGGGAAGCAACCATGCGTGTTGTTCGTTATTTGAAAGGGAGTTTAGGAAAAGAGATTTTTTAAGTGCAGATTGTGATATGAGTTATATGGTTATTGTGATTATGATTGGGCTAGTTGTCCCTTGACGTGAAGATCTTTAACAAGATATTTTGTTTTCTTGGACAATTCTCCTATTTCATGGAAAACCAAGAAACAACATATGGTATATTGTTCCAGCAAAAGTTGAGTATAGGTCTACGACTACAATAGCTTGTGAATTGAAATGGTTGATGGGTTTGTTAACTTCTTTTGGTGTTTGTTAACTTCTTTTGGTGTTGGTCATTCTGGGCCTATGCATTTCTATTGTAATAGTCAAGCAGCCATGTACGTTGCTACTAATCTAGTTTATCATGAACGTATGAAATATATTGAAATTGATTGTCATGTTATTCGTGATGAGATAAGTTTTGGGAATATTGTGACTAAATATGTGCATACTTTAGTTCAACTTGCTAGTATTTTTATGAAAGCTTTAGGTAAGGACAGGTTTGATCTTCATATTTGCAAGTTGGACATTCTAGATATTCATCTCCAACTTGAGGGGGGTATTAGGATGTGTACAAGATGTGTATTTCTTTTGCCGATCTTTTTCCTATTTTAGAAGATTTCTTTTTGTATTCTTCTTAGGAGTTTACCTTTTTGGAGTCTTATGTATATAAACTAGACATCGTAAAAGAGAAAGAAAGAGATTTTTCTCTCCAATATGCTTTGTTTTTACACTCTTAACCTCTTTTCATTTTGAGGGGTCTATGCCATTTAATCAGTTCCTACTGTGTCATGACCTTTCATCCACAAATTTCTCTTGTGAACTGATTAAATGACACAAACAATCTCATCCCAATTTTGTGACGTTCTATTTACTTGTAGATTCGACGTTAAACCGATCAATCTCTCCTGTTTTCAATGCTATTTCTGGGTTTACTTTATTTTCCACAATTGAAGATCTTCAACATCTTTCTATGCATTAGTGCAATACAACTGTATTTTTGGCTGCTTTAGGTGTGAAATTAGTCCACATTGCAATTCCTAAATGTCAAAAGCAAACAAAATAATGGGTCCGTTAAAACCGGACTAATTGTCTTCTTCTGTTTCTTTCTAAATGGTGACGAAGGCGACAGGCAATGGGACAAAAGTAGCCATTACCATGACAATGAGCGTGACATACGTACACTGATCTTATGTGTCGACTGGTGAAAAGTAGCGGGCACTTGAGACGGTTCATGCCCTGTGTCCGCAGTATTTCATGGCAGCCAACCAAACAAGTGCCATGCCAAGTAAGCCTGCTGATGATACGTGTTGCTAAACTCTTTCTTGCCAGGAAGAGAAGACAAATTAATTACTTGTCGTCACCAATGACCTTCCTAGAGGTAAGTGGCACATTCATCTCCCAATAATCAAACTTTGTTTTTGACGATACGGGATTGTCTGTTAGTAATTTGGACTTAATCTAATTTAATATTAATAAATTAAACGTTGAATCATGGAATTCAAATATAATGGCATCTTAGTCAACTTTAATTTAATCGAATTTGAGACTGCAAATTTATCTTCAATTTTATGTAAGTCCTAAAAGAATTAATTATCCACAATTTGCGGCAGACGGAATTTATGTCGGCATAACTACAGAGCATTAAAAAAAACAGTTGATAAAGCATAGATCGGATAAGCTTGTAAATATCTATTCGTTAAGCTTGCAGTCTGTCCTAATCTCTCGGAGAAAGAAGTATCTCGTTGATAAACTTGTCCACATTCTGGTACGACGACCCAGTTGCACAAGTTGTGGCGTCTTCTGCCAGCTTCTTCCATTCTGCAACTTTCTTTTTCATTTCTTTGCCCTTTACTCCTTCCATCAACTCCCTAACAAGGTTCTCTACTTCGTCCCTTTTAACATCACTGTTTATCTCCATGCCTATACCCCATTCTACGCAACTGTATCGACAGTTGGTTTGTTGTTCTGCGAAAAAAGGCCAACAGATCATAGGCACACCTCCAGATATACTTTCGATCGTAGAGTTCCAACCATTGTGTGTTAAGAATCCTCCAATTGAAGGGTGTGCTAGTACTTGTTCTTGAGGGCACCAACTTGCCAAGAAACCTCTGTCTTTGGTCTCAGTAATGAACTCTGATGGTAAAATCGCTGTGTCACCGGCCACAAGGTCAGGCCTAATGACCCACAAAAAGGTTCGCTTGCTGTTGGCTAAACCCCAAGCGAATTCTATTAATTGTCCACTGGTCATGACAGTGATGCTTCCAAAGTTCACGTAAACCACCGAGTCGGGCTCTTTCGAGTCCAGCCATTTCATACACTCGGATTCTTCTTTCCATAGGTTTGATCCGATTGACTTCAAAACTTCATCGGTCACTTCATTTTGGAGAAGGTTGAGGGGGCCAATGGAGTAAACTGGTGGTAACATTGGACCAAGTGCAGCTAAAACTTCATGCTCTAAGGCATCAAATGTATTCAATACAATAGCATTAGCCTTTCTTGCTCTTTCAGTCTCCGCAATAACGAATTTGATCATAAACTCGTCAGGATTTGTGGTTCTGACGAAACTTGGGATATCCTTTAGACTGATACCTTGCATGCCTGGTATCCAATCTATTACCGTGTCAAGATAACCATTCGTTAAGCAACTCTCATCTGCTCATAAAGCAAGCAATAGCACCATAAATTAGTATCTTCTCAACCATATAAAACCGGCAAAAAGATTTTGAATAAAGGAAAGAGAAATATCGTCAGGATGTAGGAAGAAACCTTTGAGAGGTGTATATTCCTTTTCAACAAGGTCACGGTAGTGAGCATAAGCCAGAAAGCCACATGCACTAGTCGTCCAAAACAGAACTTCAGGTATACCAAGCTCTTTGGCTGCATCAAGTGTGAAGCTCATGACCCCATCTGAGACTATGCAAGTTACAGGAGGAACATTGGTCGTAGACGTGTGGTTGAGCTCCAAAATGAGGTCTTTGAAAGGAGCTAAGCAGGTCTTTGTGGTGGAAGCACAAAGTGTTGGTATATCTTGTGTTGCATCAGAGTCAGTTGGAGGAAGTCCGTCAGGAATTGTTTTAAACTGGAATGAAGATAGGCCATTGAGAGATTCGGGGCCTCTAGATTTGAGGAGGCGTTTGTGGTTATACTCTGTGTTCACAAAGGTGATGTGAAATCCCCTGTGGTGTAAGAGTTTGGCAAGTTTGAGCATGGGACCTATGTGGCCTTGAGCAGGGTAGGGAATGCAAACTGCATGAGGCTTGTTATCTAAACGTACAGAACCCATTTTCTCTGCTTCTGATACTTGTTGCAGACTCAGACAATGGAATGCTCAGGGCAAGCCAAGACGGAGAATTTATAGGCGTTTCAGGGATTTTTTGTTAATATTTCAATGGAGGTCAGAAATGTGCTACAGTGCGAAACTCCACAGGAAAAATCGATTGCTTTCCAGGTCAAAGCGCAGTCTATCACGACTCAGTTTAAATTATATGTTGTTACAGATGGTCCTAAACATGTGTTAAATAATCATTGAATATAAAGCATTTTTAGTTAAACTTCGAATTAACATGATATGTGGTATTGATTTTAATCACGAAATCTTCAGTTATGCTCGTCAAACAAGAACTGCATGTGACCAACTTCTACAATACTCGAAACAGTTGTAACCTGATTTTCAAATCTATAATTTATTTTTGTTTTACAAATTTTATTGTAATCGCCGTCTTTTTTCAAAGGGTAAAGAAAAGTTCTTTTTATGACCTTTTTCCCAATAATTTAATGGCTAAACTCATTTAGGTGTCGCAATAATCGTAAGTTGGACTTCCATCCATCGTGATCATTCATCACCCGAATGTGTACGAGTTGGCCACTGCCTTGGCCCGCTTAACGTACGTATCGACATATTTTGGTAAAGAAAAAGGTGCCTGACAGTCGTAACGTATGCAAATACGTAAGAAAACATGGAAGTTAACGATCGACTAGATCACTTGTTTTCAACTCTATTTTATAAAAATTTATCTATTAAATAAATAAAATACACAAAAATTAGACGACTAAAATTAGACCAAAAAAGAGAGCACGCCAATTTCTTGCGTCTACTCCTCATTTTGGTGGGTATGAAATTGTCCCATCTTTTGACCCAAAAAAAAAAGAAATTGTCTCATCAATCTTTACCTTATCCGTGATTGGTGAGCATGAATTTCGTACAGGCTATCTTGTCCGTGACGTGTATTCTCAAAGGCATTTAATGCGATCGATAACGTAAGCAGACGGCGAGTCTGACCAGCGAGACACACCCACCATATTTAATATTTTCGTTTCCCATATAAATAGTCTTTCGTGTTATTAAATTTAATGCTTTATTTTCCTTTCATATCGAAACGACATTTTTTCCTATCTCCTGTCGACACATCATTGTTTGGGTTTACCATAGAAAATAAGGATGAGTGATTCCGTCGCCTATCTCCTCACTTTTGTTTGAGGTTGGGCACGAACTGCACATCCTCATTCTACATGCATTGAATGGAGATTATTAGTTATATATCAATTGACTTAAATGCAATTTTGTTATTTCTTTGTCATATTTCTTGACCAGTTAAATAAAAAGTCATTAATAAATTTCTTATGAATAAATATCAATATGCAGACAAACGTTCACATCAAAAGTTAGTTCATAAAATTGCAAAAATCATGTGATAATTCATATATTTTGCTTTACTATTTTAGGCGCAAAGGTTTTCATATAATTCGAATTCAGCGCTGTTTGCTGGTAGAAATAGAATCATTGTAACTTTGATTCACTAATCACTATACCTCCAGACTTCAAAAAAAAGAAGCGTAAGATGGAAAAGTTTAATCTTAGTCAAACTTTTTCTCTTTAGTGAGGGTTGAAAAATATGGATGTTCACATGAAATGTCAAAAACACAGTTGTCCAAAGTCACCTAGCTAGTTCCCTGCGGCAGTAAAAAAGTTATAAAAGTCCAATTTGGGGATTGGCGTGTTCTTGTTTTCTTGCGACGACTTTTATAGTTGTATAGAATTCGTATGGTAGGGAATTCATATTTAATAATCACGAAAACGTTAGATAGTTTATAATTGGTAAAAATTAATTATTTAAATAATTAGTTCTAATTATTTTGACAATTATTTACTCAAGCCTAATTTTTGGTAACGAGCTTTACATTCTACCTATATTAAAAAATTCTAATATGGTATCAGAGCATGTTTGGTTCGGATTCTTAATTTTCCGATTATCCATCTGAATGTCCAGCTCTAATGATCCGGTCCGGTTACTGCTGGATTTATTTTAAGTGACAACTAGATATTCAGTCCTAGTTGCACTTGAGGGAGAGTGCTAGAGTATCTCATATTAACTAAACATGAAATTGTTAAAGGGTTTTGGTTCAGTCAGATTTTGTTGGGGCTGCACATTGTTATTCGGATCCATGATTCTGTGTGACCTTCACTGCTGAATATCTGCAAAACAAATAAGGCACGCCGGGGGTTGATTACCGGCAGGCCCCTCCGACGCTCAAGTTAGTCTTTTTGAGGAAATTTTGGTCGCTGAGAACAGAGAAAAAACTAGGGTTGTAATCTCGTACCTGTATCATGGCGAAATAGTACCTTATATATAGAATATATGCTAGGTTTAGGTTTTTACGTATGTCTTTACGTTTGTATGGGAGACTAATACCTGCGAACGGGTCGTGGACGTGTGGACTTGAACCTGGGCCTGGGCCTTGGCCTAACACAGCCGACCTAACCACATAGTAAAACATTGCTGTGAGGGCCGGTAAAGTTGTTTTTATGATTGAAAATTCAAGAATTTAAATTATAGAAATAATCTTTTTATAAAATATAAAAAAATGTTATATATAACAGTCAATCTTCTTCCTACCCTCGCAAAATAGAGAATTTTGTAAAACAGACACCGTTTTTAGTCTTAATGTGATCTCTGGGAAGTATTTCATATTCAAAATTTATGTTAATAACTAGAATATAAGTATACATATTCCTTTTAACGTTTTCAATGAACTTATGTATCTCAAAAATTTTGGAAATTACAGTTATAGCCTCGTAGAGAATACGCTGTGAAGTACACTGTGACATTAAACACGAAAGGGGTGGTGATTTGTTCATTTTGCTTTGGTGGCATTTTGCTATTTCCGACTTGATGCCTCTGGTTTGACCAGAAATGAAAGATTCGCTCGCACGATTTTAAACGAACGAGAACTCATCAGTTGGAATGTCAACTTTCACAATTTTCCAGGAAGCTCTTCTGGAATCTGTCCTCTCCTGGAGAGGGATAGGACTCCACAACTTTTAAATGAAACTGTTAATTTCCGTTTAATTATTTAATTTAATATTTTCTTATTTTTAAAATTTTTTTAATTTAACTTTAATTATATGATAAGATTTTTAATGTTAAAAATTTTGTACATGGGAAACTTGTTATATTATTTTGAATTTATTAAAATTTTCTAATATAAAATAATTAGTAAAATTGAAATAGAACACTCAACATTTTAATAAAAAATACTCCTTCTGATTCATAATAAGTGTCGTTTTAGATACATTTTAATTATTCAAAATAAGTGTCATTCTTGATTTTGTATGCATG
>JANKOE010000002.1:8329676-8343340 GCA_026284465.1 Erythroxylum citrifolium | reverse complement strand
AACGGATAGGCTGATGCTCCTGTTACTCCCTTAATGGGTCCCTCTATTGGCAGTAGTCGGTCCTCCGGTATCTCCATTTGCTTAAATGCGTCATAATAGAGTAGATCGACCGAGCTGGCTGTATCAATCATTACTCGCTTTACTTCGCTTCCACTCATGTTCAAAGTGACCACTAGCGCATCATCATGAGGACAGCTAACGCCATCTAGATCAGATTCATCGAATGAAATTACTTCATCGTTCTGCTTCTTTTTCTTGGCCGACAAGTCTTCAATGATCTGCTTGGCATACCTCTTTCTACCCTTAGCGGTTGACCCTCATGTTGCATTACCCCTGAAAATCATATTGATGACCCTAACCGGTTGGTCATCTTTTCTTTCGGCATTTCTATCATCTCTCGCTCTGGACTGTGCCCTCGTGTCACGTCGGTCGTCAGTGTTCTTGTTCTGCCTCCCCCCACCGTTCCTGTCGTTTTGCCTCCAAGGCCTTTGCCAGTTGTCGGACCAATCGGTCCTACCCTCATTATATCGATCGGTATTGTTTCCGTACTTCAAAAATCTACACAACCTCTCCCTTTGGATAAGGAGTTCGATTTCTTTCTTTAAGTCCCGGCAATCCTCCGTGTCATGACCGACATCTCTATGGAAACGACAATATAAAGAAGAATCCCTCTTGTTCGGGGGTGTTCTCAATGCATTGGGTTCTCGGAAGGGTTCTCCTTTAGCTCTCATGACCTCCAATACTTCTGCATACCGCCTGTTGAGTGGGGTGAAGGACTTGCGTTGCTGGTCCTGTCAGTCAATCGGCTTTCTCCAACTAGATTGATCCTTCTGCCGTTTGTGTGAATCTTCGGTTCTGCCGCTCAGCTCGCGGTCATCTGCTCTACGCTTTGTATTTCTCAACACTTCCTCCAGCTGGATATATTTATCCGCTCGATTTCTTATCTCCTGAACGGACTTGGGTTGATTGAGGGCCAATGATTTTTTGAACTCTTTATCCCTCGTGTTGCTCATGAGTGCCGCCAACATGGACGAATAGGTTAGATCAGGGACTTCAACTGCTTCGTTGTTAAACCGGGTGATGAACTCCCGTAAACTCTCGTTCCTTCCTTGGGTCAACTGCATCACCTCCAAGGTAGTCTTCTGTGGACGTTTACTTGTCGCAAATTGGTTGAGGAACAACAGCTTAAAATCCTCAAAGCAGGTGATGTAACTCGGGGGTAGACTATTAAACCATCGTCGAGCTCCTTCTTGAAAGGCAGTACAGAATGCCTTACATTGAATTGTATCGAGGACGCAATGTAGGTTCATCATCGACTGGAAGTGCTGCAGATAGTCTAGGAGATCGGTCTTTCCAGTATACTTTTCAGGTGTTGGTATTTTGGTGCCGACCGCAGGGGGGCTATCCAGGATTTCCGGGATGAAGGGAGAGCTGTACTGCGTCGATGGATGAGCCGGTTGGGAATTCATAGCCATATTGATCCGATCTTCCACGATCTTTTCCAGGGCTTCAGTAGGATGGCGGTCGGCCATCACACCAACCTGCTGAGCGGGTGTTTGCTGTTGTTCCGGCTGAGACTGTAGGACTTGGCGAATCAATAGATCAGTCGCTTCCTTCATCTGTCTTCGGGTGAGGGTGTTTGTTGTGGTGCAGAAGGATTCGCGTCCAGGGGGCACTGGAAATTAGGGTGCGAATTAGCCTCGGCATTGTCCTCCAGGGCTATGCTCTGTTCTTCTTGATCTTGGTTCTGAAGTTGTGGTAGATCATTCGGGTGCGAAGATTGAGGTCGGGACTCGTGTTGTGGTGATGGGTGAGTAACGGATAGCTGCAGACCTGTCCGTTGCAACGCAAGAGTCGTGCCCGTGACGACGGTTATATTAGGATTGGCTGCTGCCGCCTGACTGACCTGTGTATTTCTGGACATGGTGCCCTAATGCCGGGCTCCACGGTGGGCGCCAATTGGTTCAGTCAGATTTTGCTGGGGCTAGACATCGCTATTCGGATCCATGATTCTGTGTGACCTTGACTGCTAAATATCTGCAAAACAAATAAGGCACGCTGGGAGTTGATTGCCAGCAGGCCCCTCCGACGCTCAAGTTAGTCTTTTTGGAGAAGTTTTGGTTGCTGAGAACAGAGAAGAAACTAGGGTTGAAATCCCATACCTGTATCATGGCAAAATAGTACCTTATATATGGAATAGATGCTAGGTTTAGGACTTTACGTAAGTCTTTACGTTTGCATGGGAGACTAACACCTGCGAATGAGCCTTGAACATGTGGACCTGGACCTGGGCCTGGGCCTAGCACAGCCGACCCAACCAGGTTTATAAGTAATAAGGGTTAACTATTCAAATGGCTAGTTCTAGTTATTTTGACAATAGTTGACCCAAACATAATTATTGTTAGTGAACTCTACACTCACCCATATTAAAAATTCTAATATGGTATCAGAGTAGGTTTGATCCGGATTATTAATTTCTCAGGTGTTCGTTTGAATGTCCAATTCCAATCCCAATGGTCCGGTCTGGTTACCACTGCGTTTGTTTCAAGTGACAATTATATGTCCAGTCTCAGTTGCTCTTGAGGGGGAGAGTTAGAGAATCTCATATTTACTAAGCATGAAAATATTAAAGGGTTTATATAAATGAATAGTTCTACTCATTTTGACAATAATTGACCCAAGTTTAATTCTCATTTTGACAATAATTAACCCAAGTTTAATTCTTATTAATAGATTCTCCAACCTACTTATATTAAAAATTTTAATCACGAGGAGCTGATTTTACTTGTCAAAAAAACTAAAGTGTTTCGCTATATTGGGTAATTAATTTAAAATGATCCTTTGAACCTTTTGGGTTGTGTTAGTTGGCTTACTCACGCGAAAGATGGATGGAAATCCGAATTTATTATTGCAAGTAATTATCCAATTTATCACAGCGAAATGACTCCAATTATATTCACAAATTATTTTTTATTTACAAACAGCTGCTTTACTTGTTTTGTCATGTTTCAGACAAGAGTTGAACATTGTGAACTCAGCGGATCAAACAGAGCTGGCAATAGGTACTTTCTTCCGCTGACACCCACCGCATTATAGCTTCCACCAGAGGTCCGATCAACCAACAGATTCCCGGCATAACCCGGGTATGCTCCTTTTCCATAAACCCCTGTACAAGCCGAACCAACCTCCAGTGTGTCGCCGGCCGACCCCAAATAGTAACCATTTCCAAACGGGTTCGTCACGGTTCCGGCCAAAAGACTCGCAATATTTATTATCATGCCATCGATGCCGACGTCGCCGTTCGGCGCAACGAGTGGCGGAGTTTGGGGTCCATACAAGGGCTGGTGAAATGGCCACGCACATTGCCCCGGGCACTGAGTGTCGGAGTTGCCAACCCAGATAAATGTGGACTTGTGTTTGGATTGTGTGTCATGAAAGCCGCAGTTGCTCATGCAAAACCCCTCAACGGTAACGTCCTTGCCTGTCAAAACGAGGGACAAACCACCGGGTTTGGAGTTGGCTTTGTTGGCTAATTGGGGAATATCTGATCGTTTCAAGATTTTGCCCAAGGTGCAGTTTTGGTCTGAAATTTGGTTTGAGAGGAGAATTCGTGTCTCTTTCTTGCCTGCTTGTGTAATGTACATTTGGATTAAGTTCCACCAATGAGAAACTGAGGGTTGGGCAGAGTAGGCAAGCAGATTTGTGTCGAGTGAAACAAGAAAGTCTGCGATGATTGATTTTTGAGGTGGCGTGAATTTTCCATACCAGAGAACAGAGACGCGAACGTCTCCATCCAACAGAGAGCCCTTATGGTAAGTTAGAGACATAGGTGGGGGTTCGTATAGTGCATTAAGCTTTCTTGCACCAAGACTCAAGTTGGCTAAGCTTGATAGGACAATGACAAAGAAAAGACAAGTAGTTTTCGCATAGTTAAATGCATCCATTGCAAGAAATATATTGAAATCTCGAATTTTTCTTGATCAAAATTCTGAGGAGCTAGAGCAGAAGAAGAGAGGTTACGGTTGAAGTTTTAGTGGTGTGAAGGAGAGCTTGAAATGCGACTATTTATAAGTGAGGGGGGTGTGCATGCACCCACCTGGTGTGGTTTACCTTGCACTACCATTCACAAACAACTTGACACTTAACAAAGGAAAAAAAAGGTCATGACGAGAACTGTGTACTAAAGATAAGATTAAAAGGAACGCACTAGGCAATTTCTCTCCGTGCATATCAATTTCAAAGTATAAAAGTTATGGATATTATATATGGAGACCTGGGTAATGATAAAACTGAGCACTCCTGCTAAAGCCGAAGAGGCTTGCGAAGAAAGGTACAAAAGTGAATGTTAATAGCAGATGCATGTGTTTAAAAGCTCCTTCCAAGGCAGTTTCGCATTTCCATGCCTAATATATAGTCATAATTTTCTTGGAACGAAGTGTGAATGTTATTATAATTACTGTCTTAAAGCAACTAATGTGGGGGATCGCTCTTAAGACTCCAATTAAGTAATGATATTTATTTCATCCGCTAGCTACACATCTAGGTTACGATACTTTGGATGAGTCTTGCACCATGGTTTAAAAAATATGCTTCTGATTTCCCAGTGGGGACCTAGCTCTTCTTCCTTATCTTCATATTTTAATTGTGTTGGGTTCTGGGGGTTATAAATGTGCTGAAGAATCCATAATATGGGCATATGAAGTTTGGTTCATGCATTCATTTGTATATTATTGCTATCTGCTGCAAAAGTGCAGTGCACTTCCAATCTGCGATAAAAATGCAGTGCACTTGCACATCATGGGATTCCAAAACTTTGGTTCCTCTATTAAAGGAGAATATGTTCCATGTCCCTCCATCACTTGCCATGCCCAGTTATCTGAGTTCATTATCTACAAGCTATTTTTTTCAGAAATTAAACCAGAAGTAGACGTTACAGTTCCAATATGGACGACTCTGACGCGCTGAATTGGCTAAGGATGTAAATATAGCTGATCAAAATCCATTTCTCAGTACAATTATTTAGAAGATTTGAGCTTTAACAATTATGGTTAACTAAAGCATGTAATTACTATGTCGTTTAAGGCATATAATTAAATGGAAAAGGCAGATAATTATGTTGCTACAATAAATCGAGTGTTTGCATGTAGAGATAATGATTCCAGGAAACTTATAAATATACATGGCATATTAAGAGACCCTCCAAATCCGATATCTGAACAATAAGAAATCCAGGAATAGTTTAGCAGACGAGAGGAATCAATAGCGGATGCGAAATGCTATAATCAAAGTTCTTGACGTATTTTATATTGAGGGTTGTTCTACATAGATGCAAACATTAACACTGCATAGCTCCACTATGATGATAAAATTCTTGTTGGTGTTGGAGCTATACTAGACATAGCTTAAGCAGACGTTAATATATATAATCGAAAGGATTCCTTGACCTCGACTGAACCTGTCTAAAGCCCATATCTGTCCACCCAATTACAAATAAGGATCAGAGCAGTAAGAATTGCAACCCCAACATGGTGCGACCGTGGGAGTATATTTAATGTACTTGCGTCTCACCGAGAACTTAGCGCACCGTGGGTGGACGCATCGCAGATCAACGTGTTTTCACCAGTAATTAACATATCCCCCAAAGTATATAAGCATCTTTCGATCTTTAATTAATTAGTGCCTCGTGAATGCTAGGTAATGGATAATGTTTATATATGCGTGAAGCTTGTGATGGAGCTTTGGTATTAGATACGAGACGGCGATTGCTGCATCTTTCTATGCGAAACATTGAGATATTCAAATTTGTTTTAAGGGTAAATTGCCAATAAACAAAAAGGTTTAAGCAATCCATATAGGATGATTAATTTTTTAAAGAATAACGATACTACAAATTGTGTCTAATCATGGACGATAGCTACACAAGTTTGATGGATTACCTTTTTGTTAGACACAAGCAAGCTTGTAAATTTTCTGTACAAGAGCCATGTTAGAAGAAAAAAATGTCGAGAAATCTCGTGTCCAATTCCGATATAAACTTTGGCGCATCCACCCAACAAAAACAGGCATAAAGCTCAATTACTTTCTCATGCATGCACGTTTTCGTAGCAAGAAAGAGGATGACGATCTCTTGCCTTGTCTCGTTCAATTTGCATATCTAAAAAGAGTTTCTCTTTTTCAAGTTTTGATTCAAAAGGGACTCAAGGTTAGGCGATGCCATGCAATTAGTTATATTTATGTTGGGTAAAAAGATATATATATATATATATATACATTTTGGTCGGGTCGGCTAAATTGGCTCTACCACGCCTAGCATCGAGCCCAGATGATGACGGTCCAACGTCCACGGCCCATCGAGCGTCAGACTCCCATGCAGACACAATGACTCACGTAAACCTAAACCTAATGGTGTTCACAAGTATATAATGTACTATTCTGCTGAGACTCAGGTATGACGGTATAACCTTGCTTTTCTCTGTTTACAACGGCCGAAACCCTACCAAAAATATTAACTTGAGCGTCGGAGGGGCCTCCCGGGAAACAACCCTCGGCTTGCCTTTGTTTATTTTGCAGGTGTTCGATAGTAAGGATTACGCAGGATCATGGATCAGAACAACAACAATCCAATCTAGCAGAATCCGGCAGAACCAGTTGGTGCCCACCGTGGAGCCCGGCGTCAGGGCACCACGTTCAGAATCACGCAACTTCAAAACCAAGATCACGGCGAACTAAGCGTAGCCACGGAGCACCAGCAGTTTAGTCCTCTGGCCAGTAAGTCCCATGATGGGCGAAGGCATTGGAGGCAGAGCAAAAACGGGGATGACTATCGCAGAGCTCAGTTCGGGGCAAGAGATACTAGCAGTTTCAAACGACGGGATGATCGACCGGTCATGGTCGTTAATATGATTTACGGGAATAGCGCAGCAGAAGAATTGACCGATAGAGGACAAAAAAGATATGCGAGGCAGGTTGTCGAAAATTCGTCAGTGAAGCAAAGGAAGCGGAGCGGCGTGGTAATTTCATTCGACGACTTTGATTTAAAAGGAGTAAGCTGCCTTCATGATAGTGCATTGGTGGCCACTCTGAGCATTGAGGGAAACAAGGTGAAGCGGGTACTGATCGACACAGGCAGCTCGGTTGACTTGTTATATTACGGTGCTTTCGAGCAGATGAAGATATCAGGGGATCGGTTACTGCCAGCAGACGGACCTATCAAAGGAGTGACGGGGGTATCAGCTTATCCATCCGCTCGAGCTCTGTTAAAAGTAAAGTTCGGACAGGAGCCATGTTATGTGGAGAGAAGCGTTGAATTTTTGGTCGTCAAGTTTACGGGAGCATATAACGCTATAATTGGGAGAGCCACCCAAAACGCACTTACAGCGGTCGTCTTCACGTACTACCAAGCAATGAAATTTCCAACCCCGCAGGGGATCGGTGTCGTAAGGGGTCAGCAGAAAATCGCTAGGGAATGCTACCTGGCAGAAATTGGGGCACTAGATGGAGCGATAGTCCTGGCAAGCTCTTTTGATGTGAGAGCTGATGAAGAAACGGAAAGGATGAATCCCGTGGAGGAAACTCAGAAAATCGTAGTAGATGAAGCTGACCAGTCCAAGTTCACAAATTTAGGCTCCGGATTGGAAAGCGGTCTAGCTAAAGAGATCAAGGATTGCTTGGTAGAAAATAGGTCGGTTTTTGCCTGGGAGCCGAGCGATATGCCCGGAATTCCTCGGTCGGTAACGTCACATTCCCTTGGTATCCGGGCATATTGCAAGCCAGTTAGACAAAAGAAACGGTCGCACGGCAGGGAGAGGCAGGAAGTGATCAAGAAAGAGACAGAAAGATTGCTCGATGCTGGGTTCATTCGGGAGGTCAAGTACCCTGAATGGCTGGCGAATGTCGTACTAGTGAAGAAAAAGAATGGAAAGTGGAGAATGTGTATTGACTTTACCGACTTAAACAAGGCGTGCCCGAAGGATAGTTTTCCCCTGCCCAAAATAGATCAGTTGGTAGACTCTACATCGGGACATGAGTTGCTCAGTTTCCTGGACGCTTTCTCGGGTTACCATCAGATACAAATGAATCCCGAGGATGAAGAAAAGACAACTTTCATAACCGACCAGGGAACATTCTGTTACCAAGTAATGTCGTTCGGCTTAAAGAATGCAGGAGCCACCTATCAACGACTCGTAATGGAAGTTTTCACAAAACAGATCGGCCGATCGGTCGAGGCTTATGTAGATGATATGGTAGTCAAGAGCAAAACGGCCGCCGAGCATGTAAGAGACCTGGAAGAGGTCTTTCAAACCCTCAATAAGTTTCAGATGAAGCTGAACCCGAAAAAATGTGTTTTTGGTGTGACATCCGGCAAATTTTTGGGATTCATGATTACTCAACGGGGAATTGAAGCGAACCTAGAGAAGATCGAAGCCATCATTCAAATGCCTTCGCCGCGTTGCTTGAAAGAGGTCCAAATATTGACCGGGAGGATAGTCTCTTTGAGCAGATTTGTTTCCAGGTTGGGGGACAAGTGCCTCCCATTTTTTAAAGTCTTGAGGAAAGCAAATGTGACCCGTTTCCAATGGCCGAACGAGTGTGAAAGAGCATTCCGACACTTAAAGCAGTATCTGACCAGTCCGCCCGTCTTACAGAGCCCGGTTGAGGGCGAGAGCCTGATTATCTACTTGGCAGCCACGGAAGGAGCGATCAGTGCGGTTCTCGTTCGATTGGAAGGTAACGAACAGTTTCCAATCTACTATGCCAGTAAGGTGCTAAATGGGCCCGAAACGCGATACGCCCCCATTGAGAAATTGGCTCTCTCGTTGGTAACTGCAGCGCGAAAGCTCCAACCTTATTTCCAGAGTCACACCATCGAAGTATGGACAGACCAACCTCTTCGACAATGCCTCCAAAAGCCCGAAACCTCCGAGCGATTGGTTAAGTGGGCAGTGGAGCTGGGAGAAATCGACATACACTACAAGCCACGGACGACGATTAAAGCCCAAGTCTTGGCAGATTTCGTAGCAGAGCTGAACCAACCCAGCTCGCAGGATGAACTACGTCCCGCCTGGAGTTTGTTTGTTGACGGGTCATCCAACGCTGAGGGATGCGGGGCGGGAATGGTATTGATCAGTCCCCACCAAGAAGAAAAAGTGGAGTATGCTATCCGCTTAGAGTTTAAAGCATCCAACAACGAGGCGGAGTATGAGGCTCTAATAGCCGGACTTCAGTTGGCAAGAGAAATGGAGGTGAAGCATTTAAGGGTGTATAGTGATAGCCAAATAGTGGTCGGCCAAGTCACTGGGCAATATGAGGCCAAGGGAGATAATATGATTAAGTACTTGGAGCTGGTAAAACAAGAGTTGAGCAATTTTGAAGAATACACAATCAACAAGATAGAAAGGACGCAAAACACCCGGGCTGATGCGCTTTCCAAAATGGCCTCCGATCGAGATGCAAAGAACAACATTCTGGTCGAGCGACTAGATAGGCCTAGCATTCAGAAAACTAAAGAAGCCCTCGAAATAGGCAGGGGACGATCAGGCTGGATAGAGCCAATCAGACGGTACCTTCTTGAGGGAATACAACCTGGAGACGCTTTGGAGGCCAAGAAACTAAGGGTAAAGGCGGCCGAGTATACGGTTATTAACGACGTCCTATACAAGCGGTCTTACGACTGGCCGTTACTACGCTGCTTGGGCGAAGAAGAGGCCGAGCAGGCAATGGCTGAGGTTCATGAAGGAATGTGCGGAAATCATCTAGGGGCAGAATGTTGGCCCACAGGTTAATCAGACAGGGGTATTACTGGCCGACAATGAAGAGAGATTGCCAAGAGAAAGTCAACCGATGCGAGGCTTGTCAGAAAAACAGCAACTTGACGCATCAGCCGACCGAACAAATGAAGATCATAAGCCATCCTATCCCTTTCGCTCAGTGGGGAATCGATATACTAGGACCCTTCCCCCTTGGTCCTGGGCAGAAGAAGTTTTTAATAGTGGCAGTGGAATACTTCACCAAGTGGGTAGAAGCAGAAGCGGTCGCCACTATCACTGAGCAGAAAATGGAAAATTTCATCTGTAAGAACATACTGAGTCGTTTCGGGATGCCCATGATCCTGGTGACAGATAATGGTCGACAGTTTGACAATGATAAATTCAAAGGTTTCTGCGAGCGATTAAAGATAAGGCTCCAATTAACGTCAGTAGCTCACCCTCAAAGCAACGGGCTCGCGGAAAACACCAACAAAAAGATAATGAGCGCCCTCAAGAAACGGTTAGATGGACGAAAGACTTGGGTAGATGAGATAGATGAAGTATTGTGGGCATATAGAACTACTCCGAATGGGGCTACGGGGGAAACACCGTTCAGGATGACATTCGGAGCAGAGGCTTTAGTCCCCGTAGAGGTGGCGTTGCCTAACCAAAGAGTATTGGCTTACGAAGAGGAACGGAACGATGAAGCCCGCAGAGCAGAACTAGTGCTCCTCAGCGAGGACAGGGATATGGCAGCTGCTCGCTCGGAAGCCATAAGGCAAAAAGCAACAAAGTTCTACAACAAAAGGGTAAGGCCGACTGACATAAAGATCGGTGGTTATGTTCTGAGAAAAGCTGAGGCGGCCGGAAAACATCCAGGAAAACTCGGACAGGCATGGGAAGGACCTTACCAGGTGGTCAAGCAAGCAGGACACGGCTCCTACATCCTGCGGGACGCCAATGGCAAGATTTTGCAGAGGCCATGGAACTCACAAAATCTAAAGACATTCTACCACTAGATAAGCTTTGTCTTACTTGTTCATTTCTTTCTTTAAGTATTTTATTGCTGCTTACGAAGTTATGGCGGATATCTTTTTAAAGACCCGCGTCGCCTTCAGTAATAAAGGATTTCACATTTTTATTAGTTTACCAAAAGGCGCCATAGTAAATGACAGATCGCACGATGCCTCGACAAATTTTCGACATAACTCGCCCTTGAGTAAAGCTCGGGCTTTGACTTTTGACATCCGCCAAGTTTTCGACATACCCCGCCCTTGAGCAAAGCTCGGGCTTCGACATTCGACATTCGCCAAGTTTTTGACATAGCCCGCCCTTGAGCAAAGCTCGGGCTTTGACATTCGACATTCGTCAAGTTTTCGACACAGCTCGCCCTTAAGCAAAGCTATTCGATTTTTGATAAGATCTCGACATAACTCGACCCTTGAGCAACGCTCGGGCCCCAACAACGATCGACAAATGACCAATAGGTCGGCAAACGATAAACGACCGATAGGTCGGCAAGCTACAAGCCATTCGATAACGATTGACAAGATTGCCAGCACAAGATGTTGGGATCAATCAACAATCAACTAATTATTCGATAACGACCGATCTCTCGACGTTGGTGTAGTCCGACCTAGGTACCTTGATCGATCGGCTCGCATCGGGTCGAACGATTGGCCGGTTTGCGATGGACGTGCTAGTTTACTATGAGGGTAACATATCATACAAAATCAGCAATAGTTCGAAACTCCATTCGACATGATTGAAGGAACAAATAAAAGAGTAAAAACAAGTTTTTATTTCCAATAAATCTGCCCTGATCACAAGCTCGATCAGGTGAGCATTCGGAAAAGGAATATCATCTTTCCTACCCGATCTATTACGAATATCATCTTTCCGACCCGACTTGTTACAGATGTTATCTTTCCTACCCAGTCTACTGCACGTATCATCAACGAGCTTCTCCATTCCAAAGTCGAACAATCTGTCCGACACAGGGTAATCCTTATAAGTCCTGTGACAGCCACATTTGAACCGCCACCGGACCTCGTCAGGAATTACCTCTCGTTCTATTTCAATCGTCAGGAACTACCTCTCGCTCTATTTCAATCCTCAAGGACCAACTCTCATTCTTTCTGTCACCACAACTGTTTAGATGGCTGAAATCCGAAATGAGAATGATAATGAAAGACGGATTTTTATGACAAGGGATGAGAGGACGAAAGGACAAAAGGCAGAGGCTAAAGAAAGCCATGCAGAATGAGGAAAAGCTATCCGTCCCAGAATTTATAATATCAGCCGAACAAACATGACCAATCCGGATCGACCACGTGGAGAAGGTCTAAGCGTCTGAAGGGGCGCAGCAAACGAAGGGACACACGTAACGCCGCATGATGAATGCGCGGCGGTCCAAGAGACGCGGACGTTCCACATTTCGATAACGCCTAGGAGAGGAAGACCGACAATAATAATCACATCAAGCGTCTTGGATTTCAGCGCCCATGCGGTGAACAAGAGGACGTGTCGTTTCAAATTTCGAAAGGCGCTCAATAATTGTGTATCTTCAAGCATACAGAGATCAGACCGCCTCCGCATAAGTGTAAGCCGAGCTACTGCCCGGCATGACCGCACGACCAAAGCGATCGAACACATACGAATCGCCAAGTAATGATTAAACCTACTACCGAGGCTAGATCGCCTTCATAGGGCGTGGACCGAGCTATCATCTGACATTGCCGCCCTCCTACCGACCTTTCTTATGTCCTAGTGGCCTTGCTAATCGGTCTGATAGCAGGCAGCCCGCACCAGCGAGGCCACACGACTTACACGTACTCCTTTGACCCCTCTCTTCGATTGGAGTTGAGGAGTAGGGGGCTTATGGTCGGATCGGCCATATGAGGCCCGGCCTAAGGAGGCCTACTTGTAAGCCCAAGCACAGACGGCCCGATAACGGGAGATCGTCTCCCATGCAAACACGATGATTCACGTAGAGACCTAAACCTAATGACAACCTATCGCATATATAAGGTAGCGCTTAACCATGAGGGAGGTATGCAACCAAAACCCTAGTTGTTTCTTTGCTCTCAAAAACCTAGATTCTCCAAAAACACTGACTTGAGCGTCGGAGGGGCATTCCGGGAGACAACCCCCGGAGAGTCTTTTGCTTGTTTTGCAGGTATACATCAGCTCGAAATTCTCGGAATTATGGAACCAAACAAGGACGTGCCGGATAAACAACATCAGGCCGAACTAGATATGATCAGCAACATCTGGCCGAACCGGAGAGTCTTTTACTTGTTTTGCAGGTAAGTGCATTGATGTAAAGCTTGTTTCTTTCTTCAGTTCATTTCCGAAAAGTAAGACAAGAAATTATATGAAAAGCATTCAAAGTGGTGGGCTTGTTCTCTTCTGCAGGAGCAGCATCATTTCCATGAGGACAAAAACATGCATCACCTGCTTGGAAATAAAGTCTTTTAAGCCAGAGGGCTTCCATAATATTAGCAATGGAAGGCCTATTAGATGGGTTTGCATCGAGGATTGTCGATAACATCATGCGAATTAGGGATGGCAATTATACCCAAACCCGATAGGTACCCGGTAAAATTACCCGAACGGGGGTGGGTATGGGGAGCAAATTTTTACCCGTGGGGCGGGTATGGGGGTATATGAAAATACCCGTTGGGTATCGGGGCGGGTATGGGGATACCACCCCCCATACCCGTTTACCCGTATAATTATAATAATTATATTATTATTATATTATTATATTATTATATAATATAATAATAATATAATAATATATAATAATATTATTATATAATATAATAAAGACGGGTAAACGGGTACCCGATGGGGGTCAAACCCCCAACGGGTACGAGTATGGGGGTAGGAGCGGAATCCCAGACGGGGATGGGG
>JANKOE010000002.1:8316578-8329576 GCA_026284465.1 Erythroxylum citrifolium | reverse complement strand
CAGCGTCACCACAGGACGTCGTCAGGAACTACCTCTCGTTCTATTTCAATCGTCAGGAACTACCTCTCGCTCTATCTCGACTATTTCCTTTTCTTCTTCTGAAGAAAGGCATAATCTCAGCATTGGCGAAGCAGTATTGGGTAGAAAAAGGGAGAAAGGGCATGCGAAAGACGCATTTCGACAACAAGGGGTGAAGATAAGAAAAGACAAAGGGCAGAGGCTAAGGAAAGCCATACAGAATAAGAAAAAACTGTCCGTCCCAGAATTTATAGTGTCAATCGAACAATCATGACCAATCAGAATCGAATATGTGGAAAAATCTAAGGGGCTGAAACGGTGCTGCAAACGAAGAGACGTACGTAATTACGCGTGATAAATGCACGACGGTCCAAGAAACGCGATATTCCAAATTTCGGTGACGCCTAGAAGAGGCAGACCGTCGATAATAATTGCGCTAAGCATCTTGGGTTTCAGCACTGTCGCCCATACGATAGCCTGCTAGCTCGATTGTTTTCCCCTCGTAAAAAATTATTGCTGCATGAAGGACGTTGGTCCCCGATCGACCGGCCTCACTATGGATCACCACGCGGATAGGCCGCACAACCTTTATGTACTCCTTCGACCCTTTTTTTCGGTCTGACTCGAGGAGTAGGGGGCTTATGGTCGGGTCGGCTAAATTGGCTCTACCAGGTCTAGCATCGAGCCTAGATGATGACGGCCCGACGTCTATGGCCCGTTCGGCCCATCGAGCGTTAGACTCCCATGCAAACACAATGACTCACGTAAACCTAAACCTAATGGTGTTCACAAGTATATAATGTACTATTTTGCTGAGACTCAGGTATGATGGTATAACCTTGCTTTTCTCTGTTTACAACGGCCGAAACCCTACTAAAAATATTAACTTGAGTGTTGGAGGGGCCTCCCGGGAAACAACCCCCGGCTTGCCTTTGTTTATTTTGCAGGTGTTCGATAGTAAGGATTACGCAGGATCATGGATCAGAACAACGACAATCCAATCCAGCAGAATCCGGCAGAACCACATTTTATATTTGTTAGTACACTAAAACTGCTCTCTCACTTGCAACTTGGCGATTAACTAGCATAAGTATCAGCAAATCGCTCATAATATCGGATTTAGAGGCAAAAGCTTAATTAAGCAAATTGGTTAGATCCATCGGGCAAAGGCAACGGCCCCTACTGCTGCCCTGACGAGTCATGAATGAGTGTTGAGTTAGCATGCTCCAGCTGCGACTTGTCGTTATTAGCTTTTACTAGTATTTTATATTTTTATTTCCCTATCTCACGATCACGAGGATTGTGTCGTTTTGTGTGACGAAAGCGTATATTGATATCAATCGGTGAGCGCGTCGACTCACGTGCTCTCACTCCTAGGATACTCTTTGGTCCCAGCTGTATCACTCCACACTTCCCAACAAATATTACTTCCAGCCTGTCAGTTCTAAACGCTCATCCACTTTTTTCATCTTGGCTGCTTTGCCCTTCTGAGCAAGAGCTTCGACTGGCACAATGGATCAAACGGGTGAGGCCATTTACGGCATATCGACTCCATCTGGTCGTAAAGTTCTTAGCTTTGAGCTGCCATCCATTCGCGCTTGGACCCACAAACTTGGAGATCGGAGGGTAGGAGGTAGGAGTTGGGTGTTTGTCCTTGACTCCTTTCTGTTTTGAATACTAAACGCGCTTCAGAGAGTCGTTGGAGCCTCTGGTCTTACGTACCAAGTAACTTCTCAATTGGCAAAACCCATCTTGACCTTTATTGTCTTCGAGTTCTCTTTGCCTCTCCACTCCCCCTCTTGTTGGACTCTATATATAGCCTCCACCATCCACTACATTTTCATTCACAAGATAAAGCTACCTCACCTTTCCCTTATTTACCTCTCGAGACCAATCAAGCCAACTTCGAAGATGGCTTCTTTAGTAAAAGTGCTTCTTGTAATTTCTCTCTTTCAATTCGCTTCTGCTGCTAGGAAACTCAATGAGGTAGTACAGGATCCGAACCAACTATTGAGTTACCACAATGGTCCTCTTCTTTCAGGCAAAATCTCCATCAATCTTATCTGGTATGGCAAGTTCAAGCCATCCCAGAGAGCTATTGTCTCCGATTTCATCGCCTCTCTCTCTACTACCACAACTTCAATGCCATCAAAAACTAATCACCCCTCAGTAGCCACATGGTGGCAAACCATAGAAAAGTCCTATCTTTCCTCCAAAAGGTCGAGTCTTTCGCTTCTTCTGCACAAGCAAATACTCGATGAAGCTTATTCTCTGGGAAAGTCACTCACAAACGAACAAATTGTAAACTTGGCCTCAAAGGGCGATCAGAGGAATGCTGTCAATGTTGTGTTGACATCCTCTGATGTTACTGTTGAAGAGTTTTGCATGAACAGATGTGGGACTCACGGATCTGCTCCAGCATCCAATACTAGTCATGCAACCGGCAAAAACTACAAGTTTGCTTATATCTGGGTTGGCAACTCGGAGACTCAGTGCCCAGGTTACTGCGCTTGGCCATTTCACCAGCCAGTCTATGGACCTCAGAGTCCACCTTTGATCGCACCCAACAACGATGTGGGCCTTGATGGCATGGTCATCAACCTAGCCAGTCTCTTGGCTGGAACTGCCACCAACCCATTTGGAAATGGCTACTTTCAGGGTCCCAAAGAGGCACCACTAGAAGCTGCGTCGGCTTGTCCTGGTGTTTATGGCAAAGGTGCTTATCCTGGTTATGCTGGTAATCTATTGTTCGATTCTACTACTGGTGCGAGCTACAATGCCAATGGTGACAATGGAAGGAAGTTTTTGCTTCCAGCATTATACGACCCTCACACATCTTCATGTTCGACTCTGGTCTAATGTTTAGGATTGGTAGTGATCCAGAAATTGCTTAACTAAATCAAGGGATTAGTATGTATACGCTTCATAATTGAGAGTAGAATTCATTAATTTGTTTAATTTCTTTGTGCTTATTCAGATTTATAATATCAAAGCAAACTACTTTTGTTTGCCTTTTCTCGGAAACGTCTTGTCTGAGCTATGAATGTGCATCTTTACTTGTCAGATTTCCTGCGCTATCGTAACTCGGTTGTTAAATTTCTTTTAATCGATGGGTTGAGAGGTCGTAATGTGGCAACATACGACCACGTTTCTTTTTAAACTTTTCCGCACATTTTTTTATAATTATAAAATACCTTAAAAACTAAAAAGCAAATATTGTTGAGCAATGTAACACGAACACAAGCACGTGAGTGCCTACAATAAAGTTTTTTTTTTTTAGCAATACGATGGTGTTTAGGTATATTTTAATTATTTTCATATTTCTTAGCGACCAAACAAAGAAAATACATGTTAGACTTAACAACTCGATGATTCCATATCTAAGGACTAATCAAAAGTAAGGGACTAAAAGTTCATTTTGAAATTCAATATTTATAAAAAATTTCGAAATGTTTAAATTAAACTTAAATATTTTTAAAATATTTAAAACAGATCTTAAACAGAGAAAAAATATAAAGAGATTAACTATCTGACAATTAAACGCACGTCAATACTAATCAATGTGATAGTATTTTTTATCAATTTAAATAAAAATGCACATTATTGTCATATGATAAGGTAGATGAATTAGATGTGTTTGTTGTTGAAGATATGGAATTGGAGGGAATTGGGCAACATCTACCCTAACCTAAAGTCCTTATTCCCTTTAGCGAATCTTTGGAAGCCGTGGTAGAGGGCTTTGATTGCTAGTAAAAGAAGTGACAATCACTTTTTTATTAGTTTAAAAATTAATTAAATGACATTAAGCTGCACTTTTTATTTAAAAATATAAAAATATTGTCATGTCTACATTGACATAATATTTAATTAATTGAGAGTTTATCTCGTCAAAATTTTCATTTATTTAATGTTTATTCTAAACGTTTTTAAGACGTTATATTTCAATTTAAATGCTTCAAAACATTAAGTTTTAAGTTATATAAAATAAACTTTTGGCCTAAAATTAAGGGATTACTTAAGGATGAAATAATAGGCATATGAAAAGAAAAGGCGGTATGTCACACAAACTTGAACAAGAAGGGCAAAGCCAATGGGTTGTCATGGTGGATCACATTTTAGGACGTATATAGCCTTCCCTAGTATTTCCTCACCAAGTAGAACTAACTTCTGTCCCTTTCTATCCCCCAAGGCTTGAATGTCATTTTTCCTTTAGCTGGCACAGGAGTGTTATTTGGTGTCTGTATGGATAGGACTTTGGTTAAATTAATAACGAGTTAATAGCTGTTACTTAAACATTTTATCTACCAGAAATTTGCAAGTTGCAACTGCCTCCTTTCAGCCTTTTCCTTCTAGTTTCCATTTCAGCTTAATTTCAAGATTTTTATGACCACTATAAAAACTTACCTTTTCCTTCTTTCTCTGATCACTCCGAAACTCGCTATCTACTGTCTTTGCATCTCTTACGCTCCAGAAATAGCCAATTTGTGTCGGTTCTTAGTGGCAAACTTTGTTCATGGCTTCTTCTGTTTCTTTCCTATTTCTTTTTCCACTTCTTCTATTCGTGTTGCTGATTCATCTCAGCTCAGCAGCAAGGAATATCGCTGATTCCCAGGAATTCCCATTCCTGTACCACAATGGTGTTCTTCTCAGTGGTAAAACCTCAATCAACTTGATATGGTACGGCAGGTTTAAGCCTTCTCAACGTGCTATTGTTACTGATTTCGTCGCATCCCTTTCTTCTTCCGAACCAACGACATCCCCCTCCGTCAACACATGGTGGAAAGCTACCGACAAGTTCTACCAGTCCAAAAAGTTCTCTTCTCCTGTGCTGTCTTTGGGATCGCAAATCCTTGACGAGGACTACTCACTAGGCAAGCACCTGACATCCAAGAAAGTTGTGGAGTTGGCATCAAAGGGTGGTAAAGAAAACACTATAAACGTTGTTTTGACATCATATGATGTCGGCGTTGAAGGATTTTGCTCCACCAAGTGTGGAACTCACGAGTCCGCTTCAAGTGGCAAGAACTCCAACCCCAAGTTTGCATATATTTGGGTTGGAAACTCAGAGACTCAGTGTCCAGGTCACTGCGCATGGCCATTTCACACACCAATCTATGGTCCACAGAGCCCACCGCTTGTAGCACCCAATAATGACGTGGGTGTGGATGGCATGGTTATAAACTTGGCGAGTCTTTTGGCTGGGACCGTGACCAACCCTTTTGGAAATGGCTACTTTCAAGGTCATAAGAACGCCCCACTTGAGGTGGCAACGGCTTGTTCGGGGGTATATGGTAAAGGTGCGTATCCTGGTTATGCCGGTGATCTACTCGTGGACACTACAACCGGTGCTAGCTTCAATGCACATGGTGTCAACGGCAGGAAATTCTTGCTTCCGGCTTTGTTTGACCCTTTAACCTCAAAATGTTCTCCTTTGGTATGAGAAATGATCGTCGTGTGTCAGGGTTCTTAGGCCTGTGTAAAATTGATTCTTTAATGTTCTTTCTTGTATTTTTGAACTTCGTATTAATTTCTATCAATGCCACCCTAGAGTTCCAACAAGTTTCTGTTACATATTAATGTAAACCAATAAACAAAAATATATGTACGTTGACTTAATTAAATACAAAAGAAATAATTGCTTTTGTATGAGGTAACTAATTACTGGTAATGTAAGAGATCCTAACAACAAAGAATAAACCCGTTATTAATTGCTTCATTAATTAGCACAAGTTAATCAATGGACTATTATAACATACTAGTTGATTCAAATTGCATTTATGTAATCTGCTTCTCTCTTTTTCATGCCTCGAATTAAGATGGCTAATCCACAGTTGTACTAAGACAGCAGATACAAAATTCAGAATGATAATGGGCTTGCTCATGAGTGTAAATTTACGAGTTTTTAATCGACTTGTACGCCAAACCAAATCAAGACCAATTTGGTTCAACTTTTTAAAATAAAACAACGTCACTTTATTTATAATAATTAAATCTCGAAAAAGCTTAAACCTAGGCAACTCAAAATGTAGTATTCAAATACAGGTTTCTTATCAAAGCGCTTGAACTTCAACGTCATGAATAGAAAAGGGACCTAGGCACATAAATTTTGAATTTACACGGAGCTTAAAGCATAAATAATAATTGACCAGTGCCTTGGTAAGAACGGACACTGTGAGAAGAGAAATTGTTTTTTTTTTTGGCGATAAGGCATTCTTATAATTAAGATAATTAAGCAATAACAATAACAATAATACCCTAATAAAAATTCCACTGAAATGCGAGGAAGTCCAATAATATACAGCCATACCTTAATTAATAGAGATATTGCTTTTAAATAACTCATGTGCTGGAAAAATAAACAAAAAAAATAAAAACAAATAATAAATACTTAATGAATAAAATATGAAATAAGTAATAAACTAAATAATACGGTAACGATAGATAAGCTATAATAAGCTATAATAATAATAATAATAATAATAATAATAATGATAATAATAATAATATTATGGCTAAGCAGGAAAAATCTTAGGCTAAATCCTTTAAAGTTGAGTATTACATATTAAAAAGTTTAGGCTAAATACAAGAAGAAAGCGCCGAAAGACTTGTGAGAATAACATGGATGTATATGTATCTTAGTACGTCAAAGTTCTCTATTGCAAGTCATGTTATCAGTAAGTTTCAGCAGTGCTATATCATTTTTTATCACCTCCTTCAATTCTTTTTTAGTCCTCATTTTTTCTTCTTCTTACAGTCTTTAAGTACAATATTTTTGCATTTTCTTACTGGAGTGTCTAAATGTCTCCTTTTAACATGTCTAAACTACTTAAAACTTTTCTCTCTTAATTTTTCAATAATGTTATCTACCTTTAATTTGTTCCTCAACATTATATTCCTGACTTTATCTCTTCTAGTAAGGTTTTATCTCCAGCAGAGTATCCTCATATTTGTCACTATTAAGATACGACTATGCATATGTTTGATGGCTTAATACTCCACTTCATAAAACATATTCAAAATAATCATTAAACGATAGAATTTACTTTTAAGGCTGAGTCGTATCTTCTTGTTACATAAAACTACAAATATACTTCTCCATTTAAGTCGTCTTGAACTAATTCGGTGAATTTTGTTTTCATCAATCTCTTCATTAAAATAATGCTAGAGGCATAAATTTTATAAATCTTGTTCTTAACAATTTACGTGGACCAAAACAAATTTTATATATGCTCTTTAATGTGCTAATGAGTACAAATAATTTTGACTGTGGTAAGTCCATTTATAAATGAATTTCTAGAAAAACTGGTAGTTTTGATTGGTATCCGTTTGATTATGATAACTATTCTTATTATAAAAGATAACTAACATCTAATTTTTCAAAAAAAAAAGTACTTTATTTAATTTGGATGCCCTTTTAAGTTTTGTTTCAAGGATGATTTAAAACTATTGGCTCCAGTGGGGTCGCACCACTTTCCTTTGTTTGCGTAGACGGTCTGCTTTGCTAGGAGAAGAGAAAGAAGGGAAAGACAGAGACTCGATGGACTACTTAAACATGCCAAATTACTTACAAACATCAATGCATGTCACCAACTTTTCTGCGACATCAGCCAGCTCGAGTAAAAAGACGGTGCATCGCATTTGAAGAACGTCATAAATAACCACCGACCAGGATTTTGCCATTTACTTCTTGTCTTAGAACCCTACATGATAATATATAAATATAGTTTTCACTGATAAACACAAAATTGCAGAAAAGATACTGGTTGGGTCCGTTGTGCTAGGCCCAAGCTCAAACTCAGAACGGCTCATGGACCGACCTGCCCGTTCCTCGACATTGACCTAATCCCTACAAGCATTTACTATATAAACTCAGTACCTCACCAGGAAAAAGGTACGACTTCAGAACCTCGATTTTCTCTTAATTTCTAGCCACCAAAATCCTTACAAAAGACTGACTTGAGCGTCGGAGGGACCTACCGGAAATCAACCCCCGGCGTGCCTTTATTTGTTTTGCAGGTATCTATAAGCTAAAGTCATTCAGATCCATGGATCCAAACAATGGCGTTCAGCCCCAGCAAATTCAGACTGAACCAGTTGGCGCCCACCGTGGGGCCGGACGTCAGGGCACCACGTCTAGAACCACTCAGATAAGTCAGGCGACAGCAGCCAATCCTGATGTAGTCGTCATCGCGGCACCTGCATTGCAACGAATAGGCTTGCGATTACCCACTGCCCTTCCGTTAACGCTGCCTCAACCTGTCACCCAAAACCCTAGTGCAGATGAGCTACCGCCGCATAACCCCACACAATCTTCACACCCAGGTGATCAACCACAACCTCAAAACCAAGATCAAGAAGCACAGAGCGCAGCCCTGGAGGACAACGCCGGAACCACTTCACCCCTTGCACCACAACAAGTCTCACTCGCCCAACGAAAAATAGAAGAAGCGGCCGATCTATTGATTTGCCAAATCTTACAGTCAAAACTGTAGCAAACTCCCGCTTGACAAATTGGTATGATGGCCGATCGGCACTCTGCTGAAGCCCTAGAAAAAATCGTCGACAATCGAATCAATATAGCCATGAATTCTCGCCCGGATCAATCATCCACACAATACCGTTCTCCTTTCAGTCCGGAGATCCTGGATAGCCTTCCAGCGGTCGGTACTAAGATACCAACACCAGAGAAGTACACAGGAAAGACCGACCCCCTCGATTACCTCCAACACTTCTAATCAATGATGAACTTGCATTGCATTCCCGATGCGATTCAGTGTAAGGCTTTCTGTACAGCCTTTGAAGAAGGAGCCCGGCGGTGGTTCAACAGTCTACCCCCACGCTGTATTACCTGCTTTGAGGATTTCAAGTTGCTATTCCTCAACCAGTTTGCTACAAGTAAACGGTCACAGAAGACGGCCTTGGAAGTGATGCAGTCAACCCAAGGAAGGAACGAAAGTTTGCGGGATTTCATCACTCGGTTTAACAATAAAGCTGTTGAAGTCCCGGACCTCACCTGCTCGTCCATGTTGGCCGCCCTTATAAGCAACACGTGGGATGAAGAGTTCAAGAAATCATTGGCCCTTGATCAGCCTAAATTTATTCAAGAGATAAGAAATCGGGCGGATAAGTATATCCAACTAGAGGAAGTGTTAAAAAACATAAAACGTAGAGCAGATGACCGCTGGCTGAGCGGTAGAACCGATAATTCACATAAGCGACAGAAGGATTAGTTTAGCTGGAGAAAGCCGATCGACTGACAGAACCAGCGGGCCGAGCGGTAAAACACCATGGGAAGCTCGGTCAGACATGAGAATGATCCTATCAAGTAGTTAAACAAGCCAGACACGACTCTTACATCCTGCGCGATATGAACAACAAGATTCTACCGAGGCCCTGGAACTCTCAAAACCTGAAGATGTTCTACTCGTAAATAAGCTTTATTTTAGTTCACTTATTTCTTTGTTTCGTACTTTATAATTGCTTATGCTCTTGTACACGCAACTTATGGGTACCTTTTTCCTGGCCCTGTCAGTCAGGTTTTTTAATGGCCCACGCCCTCATCATCATCAATAAAGGGGTTTCAAACTTCTCGGCAAGAAAAGTTTCATTAACTTGGACTAAAGGGAGAACATTCTACCAACCGACATCATTCTACCGATACCATGACCCAAAATCCTAGAACCCGCTCAGCCTTGACATTATTCGGCCGATACCAGGACCCAAAATCCTGGAACCCGCTCGGCCTCGACATCATTCGGCCGATACCAAGACCTAAAATCCTGGAACCTGCTCGACCTCAACATCATTCGGCCGATACCAGGACCCAAAATCCTGGAACCCGCTCGGCTTTGACATCGTTCGGCAGACACCAAGACTCAAAATCTTGGATTCTGCTCGGCATCGACATCATTCGGCCGACACCAAGATCCAAAATCTTGGAACTCGCTCGGCCTCGACATCGTTCGGCCGAAATCAGGACCCAAAATCCTAGAACCCGCTCGGCCTCGACATCATTCGGCTTACACCAAGACCCAAAATCTTGGAACCTGCTCGACTTCGACATCGCTCGACCAAGTTGCCAAGACAGGATCTTGGAACCCGCTCGGCCTCGACATCGCTCGGCCAGGTTGCCAAGACAGGATCTTAGAACCAGGCGATTCCAAGAACACAACCTTAGATCGCTCAGCCTTAGCATCGTTCGGCTTCAAGATCATTCAGCCATGATCCTCTCGAACCTCAATATCGATTGATATGCATCGAACGCACTCGCTCACTGTCTACAATTTGAAAAGACAACAATCTTCCCCGTTACTGAGCTGCAATGCTCGGCACTCTCCTTCCAGCTCACCCCTGGACGCAACTACTCGGCTCTTTTCCCCCTCCACCGAAATAAGCTGAGCCCTCAAAGCATTGACCTGACCAAGAAGATTTTTAATCTCTCGGTCCATCGATTCGGTGACCTGATCAAACCGATCAATACGTTCGTACATGCCAGAGGCAAACGCCAGATCCTTTGATGAAGAACTTTGTTTAATCGGTCAGTCCTATCTCAACGCTCGATCGTTCGGTCCTATATCTATGCTCGATCGGTCGACCTATCACGAGTTGTCATGCGAACGAGCGGCACAATCTTTGTGTACTCCTTCGACCCTTCTCTATGATCAGACTCTAGAAGTAGGGGGCTTATGATTAGGTCGGTCGTGCTAGGCCCAAGCCCAAACTTAGAACGGCACCTCCGTTCTTCGACGTTGACCTAATTCCTACAGGTATTTATTATATAAACTCATTACCTCATCAGAAAAAAGGTACAACATTACAACCTTAATTTTCTCTGTTCTTAGCAACCAAAACCCTCTCAAAAAGACTAACTTGAGCGTCGGAGGGGCCTGCCGGTAGTCAACCCCCGGCGTGCCTTATTTGTTTTGCAGGTGCTCTTTAGCTGAAGTCAGTCAGGATCATGGATCCAAACAGCAACGTCCAGCCCCATCAAGTTCAGGCAGAACCATAAGTGTCTAGAAAAAATAACAGGAAAGAAATAACAGAGCATAATTAAATAAATTGAAGGAAATTCATGATTTGAAAATGAAGCATAAATTAAGGAAAGTGAAAATAAAAATGCAAGTTCTCAAGTAAAGTATAATATCATTATAGCAACTTCAAAGTATATCTTAAAAGCAAGATGAAATTGCTAGACAAATGTAGAATGATTATATTAGCTTTAATTGATTTATGTTTCTTTTCGTAAATGATATACTATTATATTTTAAAGAATTATAATATGATGGACATCTTTTATTGATTAATGACGTAATGTACTTTTCTATTTTGTAAAATTTATTATACACAATTAATGTGCAAATTTATTTAATTATATAAATATGCATATATTTTGTTTCAACCACAATGATAATTAATTAATTTAAAAACATAATGTAATATATTATAAATAATTAACGTAAGAGTATAATTTAAAAATAGAAATAGAATAATAAAACCAAACATGTTTTTGTTTTTAGTTTTTTATTACAAATCTTAACAAACTATGTTTTTGTTTTCAATTTTTATATTAGAAATCTCAATCAAATAATTCTTTATTTTTAATTAAAAAACAGAAATAAAAACATAAAATAAAAATAAAAAGCTATTACAGAAAAACATAAATAGAACCAAACGAACCCTTGAGTGATTTTTTTTTTGGTGCAAGGGAAAGTAAACAAACAAACTAGAAAAACAAAAGGGGGCTACGGACGTTCAAAAAGAACGCCAAACTTATCAGCTAACAAACCAATGCCAACCTCCTAAGGAGGAACTTCCAAAAACTGAAAGGAGGTAGATGAACGACTACCCATTTTCGCAAGCTTATCTGCTACTTGGTTGCCTTCGTGCAGGCAATGAATAAAAGTAACATGCCAATCCCAATGTAACATAGCTGAAATATCACCCAACAAGTTAGCATGAGGATGAACCAGAAACTGCCCATCCCGAACTAACCGAATCACTTCTTGAGAATCGGAGCAAAGGATAATACGCCGGTGCCCCCTATCCCAAGCCGAGAAGAGACCAAAGAATATTGCCGACAACTCCGCAATCATATTCGTGGCAAAGCCAATACTGCCATAAAAACCCCCCAACCAAGTACCATTCGAATCCCGAAGAACACCGCCAAATCCAGCCTCACCAGGATTACCCCGTGAGCTCCCATCAACGTTAACACAGATGGCATCAGCCACTGGAACGTTCCAGCCCACCCAACGTTTGACAGGAGCAGCTCTATGGCCCATAGAGCCCAACAATGTATTCCACTCAACAATCGCACAAAGTAGCTGAGACTGAAGCGGGCAAGCAATAGCAGGATCTCCAAAGGTATCATGGTTTCGCATGAGCCAAATGAACCATATACCAGTGAGGAAAACAATATCAAGCCAACGACCAGCTCCTAAATTAGAGGAATCCCGACTCCATTTTATGAACCAAGACACACACGAGCCAGAATAGAAAAGAGGGGGCACGACGCCATTAAAAATAAGAAACCATACCTGGCGTGCCTTTAAACAGTCTCGAAACAAATGCTCCATTGATTCGACCACTGAATTACATCGACAACACATACCTGTAATGTTCAAGTGGCGAAGGTGAAGAAACTCTTGAGTGTGGACTCTCTCATGAACAATAAGCCAAGCCAGGAATCGAACTTTCTCAGGACAACGAAGCTTCCAGATCCACATCCAATCCGAACTGGGAGCAATTGTAGGCCTCCCATCAGCACAACGAGTAAGCCAATCAACAGCAGACTGAACCAAAAACATCCCATTTGGAGAATTACCCCAAAAGATCCTGTCCACGCCTATGGAGAAACGTGGTTGAAAAATTGTGAGAAAGAGAGCTTGAACTTCGACGGGATCTCCGTAGTCACCCTGCCCCAATCCCACTGAGCATCCCCTTGCAGTACATCACTAACCATCAAGTCGAGATCCTCTTCC
>JANKOE010000002.1:8174193-8193254 GCA_026284465.1 Erythroxylum citrifolium | reverse complement strand
CTTATGTGTTTTGTCTCGGAGACGGAGACAATGTCCTTCATTTTTCAGATGAACAAAAATTTTTGTCCCTGTCATCCTGAAATGGTGGACAAAAAATTGGAGACAACAACCAAACATCATCGGAAACAGGATTATTTGGTCCTGTCATCTGTCCCTGTCCCTGGAAACATCAACCATACAGGGGGTTTTAGTTCCTGTCCAACAAGTCTTTGCTGTGATTTTCTTGCGTGAGTAATTTAATGCCGAAAAGGGCATGGCTTTGGCTATGTGCTTGTGGGGATTTGCCAACTACTTCTTTGGAGAATACAAGCTAAGCTCTATGAACAAGCAAGCAGCAAAGAAGGAAGAAACAAACCATGAGGTGGTTTGATTCTCAGAAATTTCACTTCTTACAGATGACTGCGCAATGTGTAGTTTCAAGGCTTAACAATATTTCTGGGGTCCTGTGGTTAGTTTAAATGTCATTGTCCTACATCTAATCTATGTGGAGAGTCATGTGGTTGTATAACTTTGGTGCTATGTGGGCATGTTACATCTAGCTTTTATCTAGTTCCAACTGAATATGGCGTGACATAGCTAAGCAAGGTCACCTGGGAGTCTCTCTCCTCAGGAACTCCTTGCCCACAAAACAATCGCATGATACCAGCTGGGTTTGAAGATGGAGATCCAGACAAGCTGCACTCGTCTATGCCAACACGGACAGCTTCAATTTCATCTGTTTTAATGACCAAAATTAGTTTCTTATATATAACATAGGAACATAAGACCACACAAACAACGGGAGATGCAGAATTCCAAAGTCCAATATGCATAAAGATGAGCAAGTGAATCTGTCGAAAAGTTGGCAACTCTAATTGCCCAGACATGGTACTGCAGGCACCGTACAACCTCTGTACTTTGTTCCACGTCTGTTCCTCGGGTCTTTTCACGTTCCTAATTTATAAATAATTGTTTTTTTTAAATAAATAAATAATTGTTATTTAGATTGATTATGTAATAATTTATAAATTATGTATTTTAAATAACTTATTTGACGAGTTCATAATTGTAAATTAAAAAATAAGTTCTGGACTTTAAAATATTTTGATTCTTAATCGATCACTTTGTTCAACATTAAAATAAATTACAGCTTATCTTTTACAGTAATTTAAACTTCTCAACCTTTAAAATTAGAAGACTCAGCTTCATACAGTGTTTGGACCAGTCCTTGGACTATTCATTAGCTTTATGTGTTGTATTGTATTCCAAAGGGCCAATTGAGGAGCTGTATATAGTGCCATAGGCATCAGAATTCCACACTAATTCTTAGCACTTCCTTCGCTTGGCTTGGTAGGGCAGCATTTGCACTTACCCTATTGATAGTGTTGTACCTCACTAAGCCGGATCATCGGATCCCACCAGAACTTGGACCGTGTCAAGGCATAAAGTTGTGCAGTAATGTTGGTCTCATCGACTATAATGAAATAAGTTATCATGCCAAAACACACATCTTTGACCCGTCAAAATGCAATATTTGATTAAAGGTCTTCTTGTTCAAGCCCCTAAATGAAGTTTAAGTGTTGATCGTCCAAAACATTGCATTTAATGATTTGAGCATGGAAGGCCCAGGCGTGCCTTCTTGTCTAGTGGAATTTAAAGAATCTTGCCCCGAGGAAGCAGCCGACTAGTGGTACAACATCGTACATGTTTCTCATTTGTCGGTCACTAATTATTCAACTCGGAACAAAAGGTTGAATCCCTAACTCAAAGGCCCCTCACATCTCAGCCTGACGAAGCAATTAGGAGGATGTAAATCAGGTACTTAGCGGCTCGTTAAGAGAGAGGTGAGCAACCTACAGGTCTACAAGGAGCCCACCTTCAAAGCCCACAAAGGGCTCAAAAATGTTGCTCCCACACTGCAAACTGTAAAATTTGAACCTTGTACTTTTGAACAAATCTGCCCTTCCGAAATCAACTGAGCTACATCATGCGGGCACTAATTATTCATCAACTTGTCTCAATTGTCTGTGGTTCTTCGAAGTTGACTTTTTACATTGATGCAGACGACGGGAGGAGTCTCCAAGAATTAACTCATAAATTCGGTAGTTGGTATTGGTTGAAGCAAAATTTATTATTCTTTAAATTTAAAATATTTATTCAATTTAAATCATACACTCAAAAAATAATTTATATTATAATTTATGATCAGCAAAATTAATTAGATTCTATTTAAAATTAATAAATTAAACTAAACTAATAATATTATTTCAGTCTTAATTTAAACTCAAACTATTCAAATGAAACAATACTGTGAAAGTCCATATGTATATGGGCCCAACCGGCCCTCTGATCCAGAGAATGGATAAAACAGCATCTCATTTACTTTCCTTCACCCGCACTTGGCAGCTCCTGATATTTTAACCCATCATCACTCAATCTAGAATCCAACGGCTCACAATCCATATTCACCAGAAGATCCCCTTCTCCAGCAACGCAACCACCGCACCCAAAATTAGCCTCTCACACCCTCGCTGCTCTTTAACCTCTCTCGCTCTCGCCCTCTCTGTCTCTCGGTATCACCAAAAGAAAATTAGATCTATTCTCTCTCTTTCTCTCTCTGTTTGTGCTTACAATGGCGGTGGCTCGCGAGGAGAACGTGTACATGGCGAAGCTGGCCGAGCAGGCGGAACGCTACGAGGAGATGGTTGAGTTCATGGAGAAGGTGTCGGCTTCCGTCGAGAACGAGGAGCTCACCGTGGAGGAGCGGAATCTCCTATCCGTCGCCTACAAGAACGTGATAGGAGCTCGACGCGCCTCGTGGCGGATCATCTCGTCCATCGAGCAAAAGGAGGAGAGCCGCGGGAACGACGACCACGTGTCCGCGATCCGCGAATACAGGGCCAAGATCGAGAAGGAGCTGTCCAACATCTGCGACGGGATATTGAAGCTGCTCGACACCAGATTGATTCCCTCTGCGACATCTGGTGATTCCAAGGTTTTCTATTTGAAGATGAAAGGCGATTACCATAGGTATCTTGCCGAGTTCAAGCTTGGCGCTGAGAGGAAGGAGGCTGCTGAGAGTACCCTCTCTGCTTACAAATCGGCTCAGGTTTTTCTCAGTTAGATTTCTGTTTGAAAGCCGTTGTCGATTAGAGTTTGGAACATGCTTGGATTCGTTTGTAATATTTGATTTTGTGGTTGCTACAGGATATTGCTACCGGAGAGCTGGCTCCGACCCATCCCATCCGTCTGGGATTGGCTCTTAATTTCTCGGTGTTTTATTATGAGATTCTCAACTCTCCTGATCGTGCTTGCAATCTTGCTAAACAGGTTCGCGATTCACTTTTTTGTGTGTCTCTTTGAAGCAATTCACTATTAGAAATGACATTTTGATTTAAAAAGTTTAACAATGTGTATGTTTCCTATTTCGTCGTTGATTGATGAGAAAATCTACGCAAAGAATGAAACTTTAATGTGAATTTCGAATTATTTCCATTTTATGTATTCGAAATGCTAAAGGGTTGGTTTGGTTATAATAGCTTTTACGGAATGTTGTGAGGATTGACTAGTGTTTATTGCGTCGTTGCTGTTTACTCGTGAATTTTAACGGTTGGTTCGTATATAACTGCTTTTACTGAACTGTTGTGAGAATTGACTAGTGTTTAATGGGTTATCGCTGTTTACTCGTTAATTTTCAGGCTTTTGATGAAGCAATAGCCGAGTTGGATACCCTGGGCGAGGAGTCATACAAGGACAGCACTTTGATCATGCAACTTCTTCGTGACAATCTCACTCTGTGGACCTCTGACATGCAGGTTTGTCTTCTGTTTTACCATTGTGTATTACTCTTCACGTTTAGTACTTAATTCTTTTCTTTTAGTTTACAAGTCGAAATTCTGGTTTTTGGTTAACCTAAATTCAAAATTACTGATCTTTGATTAATGTGTATCTTAGGATGATGGAGCTGACGAGATTAAAGAAGCACCCAAGCCTAGCGAGGAACAGCCGTGAGCGGGTTGCCCTAGTGCTAATTAGGGTCTGAACTTCTCCTCTATATGTTTTTAATAGGAGAAAGTGCTTGTTGCTAATTTGCCAGTTATTCTGAGTTTTATTTTCTTCTTCTAGATATTCTTATCTTGATTATGATTTGTGGACGTATTAAGCCTGCGTTACTTTTAGTTTGTCATATCAAGCTGTGTTTTTGAATTAGCCCCTATTTCCTTGATATGAAGCTTTTTCATATATGCACTTACTCTTTTGACCGTCTTGTATAGTTGAATTACCTGCACATGTTGCGTTGTGGTAAATATGCAATCTCACCTCTGGCTATTTCCCCCCATCTCCTACAATTTCTTCCATCTTTACAAGTATTGGAATGTATTCATTTTCCGTAATCATTTGCTTTAATTTAGTTGGTTTGTGTTTTTGCAAGTGCACGCTCTTGAACGTTTGTGTGGATAACGAATTTAGTGACTGATGCTTGGCTGGGTTCTGTATTATCTTTTGTCATTTAGCTTGTGTTCGCAAGTTACGCGTGTCAATGAACTTTTCCATTTGCTACTTGTTGGATGGCTTTTTGCTTTATGATTTGTCTCTCTCGTCCGTTGGATAGCACAATGTAATATGCCATTGCAGCCATTTACGTGGAACTAGGGATGGAAAGCGGCTAGGTCCGAAGTTAATGAAAATTTTGAGTTGGACTAAAACTTTTTTGTAGGCTTTGAATCCTCTTTGACTTTTAATCTTTGGGTTGGGTACCGGTTCGAGCTTTGTGACCTAAGGCCGAACTTTTTTTTCTTACTAAATGTCGAGTTAGATTTTTATTTTTTGGGCTTATGAAGTTATAAGGTTTAGGTGATGTTTCAAATTTTATTAAATTTGGGATTAAATTTAAGCTAACTTGGGCCTTAAGTCCCAATCCAATTCAGCTGTCAACTGGTAGTCTACCATTTCACTAGGCAATAAGATGTATGCGTAGTTAAGATTGGCTTCAACGTGAGATTGGCTTATCCATCAGAACCCTTTTCCCTTTTTATGATTTGCCTCATGTTTTTCACCAAAAGTTTCATTTAAAATCCTCGCATCTCGTAATGTCTCCCTCTTTCGAGCTTCAACGTACTTTATTCCTGAAATTGCTGGGCAAGTAAGAATCTGGGCCGATATGGTTTATCATACCAATATAACATGAGCCATCTCATTTACGGTTTATTGCAGGGATTTTTTTGGTTCACTTCAAGTCTGGATAACATCCAACTTCACGGATTTTCTTGTGAGACCATTTTGCTTATGAGTGTTAGTAAAACGTAAAGGTTTCCATAGATTTAAGTTTGCGTTTATAAACCTACATTAAGAAAAATACTTATTTGTTTCATGTTTAAGTCAACCCTGTTCAAAGACTTTTTAAGTTCTAGTTCATTTGAATCTATTGAACGGAAGCCCCTAATAATCCAAGAACGCTAAAGATCGACTACCTAGAACGTAAAGGTTCGATTCTAGCTTTGTTAACAATCTCTAGCTCAAATTCTTATGACCAACGGAAGACTTCATGCATATGGATTAATCACAAGCCGTGATCAAGAACTTTTATGCAAGTATCATTGGCATCTCTTCACATCTAATAACCCTAAGAATAAGCCGCTTTGAAACAGTAATGAAGTTATTACTAACGACGTCGTACCATGTGTCACTAATCCAACTTAAAATTCGAACGTCAAAAAACCATTCCCAAATTCCAATAATAACCCCTACTCATCACCCCAAAATGATTGAAACAGAGAAAGATCAAGACTATTCTATTACACCTATTAAGGACCACCAATGCCATAAGCTACAGGGAAGAGCTAAGAATACATTCAGCAATTTAGTCACGTGGAAGCATTTTTAATATCTCGCATTTAGTCCCTCCGTTGGCCCCAGTTTCACTGTATCTATTCAATGGATACTACCAGGTCAAAAGTTTTTCTATCTCGCCTTCATAACCTACAGTAACGGCTGCATCTATCAAATTTCGGTGGTCTATCACAATTTTTCTTCACACTTGCCCGCCTGCAAATCCAAGTTACAGATCAGAATGTCAACCAAGGGAAAGTGCCAAACAATAATAGCCTTCTGCGGTACTTGCAATTGCATAGTCCCTGAAAATCAAAGCAAGGTAAGACTAATTTATATCACCAAGCTCTAGCTAGGATGGTATGCCCCAATCTAATCCTCTCCGTTTCAGGACATTATGACAGTCTGTGACCGATTCAATACAAATTCATGTACATAACAAGGTTCAAACACGAACCAACACAAGTATTGAAACAAGGAGAATAACAAGTTGCAGTACAAAAATATTTCGAAAGAATAGTCTTTGAGGTTTCTCCACCACCTCTGCTTTTAGAAAGCATAAGCTCATCTAGCTGACTCACTGTTGTACTACATGACCTGTGGCTGAGGGCATTAACTAGGAACCTAAGCATCTATGATTTTCCAGAACTTGGACTAAATAAGCATGACTTCACCCTTCAAAGTAATAATATTTAATAACGCCTTAATAAAACTTCCAACCCTATCTTTGACATCTTCTAACGCAATAATCCCTAGAATAAAGCATGGAAGATGACATTGATATAAATATATATATACACACACACACACACTAAATTTTGAACGTGGAAAATTATCACTCAAGAGTCCACACATTAATAGTTTGTCAAGGCTCCTCAGCTAAGAAAAAGCCAAAGCACAATGATGTATGAAGACCATTCAGAATGGTTAGTAAGTGTAGCTAATTCTGATTCGCTAGCATCCAAGTAAATCACCAATGACTAGCAAATAGAGTTTTCCATTTCAACATCAAAATTCAAGTAATCAATTTTCATCTCTGACTGGTCAACTCAGAAGTCTCTCAAACGTGCTCCAACTTGCAAAAAACAAGCAAGTTTCCAATATTACAATTGAAAGCCTTTGGCCATTTTAAAGGAATTGACAAGAGCAGTGCAAAATTGGCTACCAACCGTGCATGAGGAAAGTTATCAAAGACATAACGTTAAATTGGAGAACACAACATCAAATATTGCAGTAACACAATTTGAACAAACAAATATATTGAATGGCTAAATCAAATTGGTACACACATAAGAACAAAAGAGGTTCGTGTGCCTTTCTGAAACGTAATTGACAACTACAAAACAGCAAGAATATCAGTAGCATCCATCTACAACTCAGTAAAATTTAACTGTCTGATCTAAGATATCCAACAGAACAACAAAAGAAAGTCTGGAGTTTCCTATTTCACATGTTTTCTTGATAACCCCATATACAACACCAAATAACCATCTCTTTCAAATTAACCAGTGCCACTCCAATCCCAAAATATCTACAAAAACTGTGTTTACCCTAATCCTACCGCTAGCACTGGAACGACAGCGTTTCTGTCGCACTTACCTGAAGAAAGGGAAGGGAGTGAATCTTCAAAGACCTCTCCAAGTTGGGCTTGGCACAGGCAGCGTAGGAGAGAGCGGGAACGAAGAGGGTGAAAGCAACAAATTTGGTGAAAGTAAAGGATAGGGTGACCGAGGTGAGTTCAAGCAACCGAATGGTAACGGTGAAGACGGTAACTGTAACGGCGGCTGTGACGTAACCATCCCTGAAGTCTGTGGTGGAGCTAACTCCTGCGTGGGAGGCACTAGATTGTTCCAGCGAGGAGACGCTAGAGGAGCCAACGGCGAGAAGCCGGCGAACTGTTTGCTTGAATCGGCAGCAGAGGATGAGTTTTGGAGGTAACGCTTGTAGGCAGAAACCGGCGATTCGGCCGTCTCGGTAGCAGAGGATGAGTTTTGGAGGTAACGCATGTAGGCAGAAACAGGCGATTCGGCCGCCGCGTGGACGGAGGGAAATGGAGGCAGTGGGGAGAGAGGCCCTGCAGGGCGGTGGATAAAACCGGTGGCGGAAGTAGAAGCTCCGTGGATGAGCGGTGGTTGGTGAGGAGGGGGGAGGGCGCTGTTTAGCAAGGGAGGAGGGCGGTTGCTAACGTGCTCGAGGGGAGGAGGGCGTATACGCTGCAGGCGTGAGCTCGAAGGCTTGGGTGGTTGAATAGGCGGAGGGTTAGAGATCCTCTCGTGAGCCGGTGATCCGGTGAGTTTCTGGACCACGTCTCTAAAATCATTCTTATTGATGTTGTACACCGGCGGCTGATGTTGCTGCGGCTGCAGATTTTGCGGGTGCTGCGTCGCTTGTGGCTGCGATTGTTCTAGTGGCGGCTGATCAAGGGCTGTGGTCTCATCAAAAGGTGGCCTTTTTGTGATGATGGGTTTGGAAATCTTATGGGAGAGTTTGTTCAAGTGCTTGAGGTACTGATCCCTGTTGTTATTGTTGGCACTACTACTGGTGGTGATGGTAGAGTCTCCTGAGGATTGACAGCTTTTATCCATTATACACTCAACTCTCTCTCTCTCCTTATTCTATAGATCTAATCTAAATGATCTAACTAAATCAATGGAGTTGTGTAAGATAGCAAAGAAAAGCTGAGTCCTGGTTGATTTGTATACGCAGTATTTGTGGTCTCTATTAGGGGTTGGCCAGTAGTAGAGTAGGGTCACAGTCAGATGGGGATTGGATAGAGATAGAGAGATAGGACTTACTTTCAAACTTAATATACTTACTATATTACCTACAAATAATAGAGAAGTAAGCTTTCGATTTCGAGGGATGAGACGACATCAGTACATCACAGTCACCCGTTAAAGATGGCGCGTACGCCCTACGTACCACTCTTCCCTATTGTCAAGCCATTTAATTAATGGTGTTTTTCTTTAATGGGGGCTTATCATTTTTATAATCTAACACTAATTATACTTTAAACCTCCGTTGCAGTCCCTCCATGTCCATGCCATAAAACTTGAAACGCAAGTACTGCGATGTGTATCTATCTACCTCTATCTTCCAGTCAATGAGACTTGGTCTCCCTCTCTCCCCTCTCCACTCTTCACCTCTGCACTGTAGTGAAGTGACTAGTTTTCCGTATGCTATTTTCGGGGATACTATTTCAGTCAACAAAATGATTGCTTTAAACTTAATTAATCCCGATGGTTTCTTCTTTTGCTTCTTCTCGCACGTTAATATGCAATTTTGCCAAAACAAGCAGGAAACAGATTGGAACTTTTTTGTAATTTAAATAATTTTTAATTTTTCTTTATATTTTAAAATTTTAAATAATTTTCTTAAAAATAATAATAAAATACGATTAATATGAATATTACATTTAAATTAATTAAATATTTTTCAACTTTTGAAAAAAATTAAAATTACTTCAATTATAAGGAACTCACCCAAATAAAGTGTGTGAGCCAATGATTAAGCGCGGGGTCGCTTTTGCAGATTTACGCTTTTCTCTATTTTCATATTCCATACATGCTTATTAAAGAAATAAAGCAGCAAAAGAGATTTGCAAGTACCGGAGAATTCGACGGTGGTTATGTTCATGCATTGCATATGCCTCAAAAGTCCCAAAAAATTAAAAAAAAAAGGAAAAGAAAAAGGAAAAATAACCAGTGTCGAGTCGAGTTCTCCCTCCGGTACTTGCAATGCATGCTTCAGAATAAAATCAAAAGCACTTGCTTTCCATTTATCGGAATTGCAGCAGTTGCTTATATAAACCTCTTTAAATTGGTGATTTCTCCAGATTTTCTCATTAAAGCTTTCGTGGAAGTGGCACCATGCTGATTAGCTTTTTTATGAAAAGAGAAACAAAAAAGTGTTTCATACATACAGCCAATTTGGCAGAAGAATATAAAACGAAACGACTCTTTGTCAAATACGCCTGGCTCTTGATTTGTTGTCGTGTTTTGGAAAATGAAACAGGAACACACGTACATTCTACGAGTTTGTCATCAGTTGAATATGATGTGCTAATAGTTTCAGCTCTTAACTTTGACTACTGGAATATAATTTAGGAGTAGTCGTATTCTTAACGAAATAAGATAATTGAAATACATTTGGAGTGTAAGTTTATTATAATTACATATAATTTAGTTTATCATTAATCACAAGTTTCAATCTCATTAGATTTCTAATTATTACATTTGGTTCAGCCTGATCTTGCTGGGGTTGAACATCGTTGTTTGGATCTATGATCTGTGCAACTCTGGCTATGGAATACCTGCAAAACAGATAACGGCGAGCCGGGAGTTGATTTCCGGGAAGCCTCTCTGACGCTCAAGTCAGCCATTTTGTGTAGGTTTTTTGGCTGTTGAAAACAGAAGAAAATAGGGTTATAATCTCCTACCTGAATCAGGGAGGAATAGTACCTTATATACATGGGGTTATCGCTAAGTTTAGGTCTTTACGTGAGTCGTTGTGTTTGCATGGAAGGCTTTCTCCTGTGACTGGGCCGTCGATATCCGGGCCTGGAGCTGGGCCTGGTAAGGCCGGTCCAGCCGACCCAACCAACATTAATAATGTAATATGATATTTATTTAAGATTTTAAGGGTTATGTTTAATAAAAACTTACTAAGACAACTTTAATTATAATATTCTAGCTAATTAGTTTTTTAGTGGCAATCATTTGAATTAATTTTTCGAGGAATTTCTATAAGAATTATTAATTACGTACCAAACTTGAGAATTTGAAAGGGTGGCATAAATGTAGTTATGTTGTATTCATATTAGGAAGTACTTCCTATCTTTTTGATGGCATGCTGTCACTGTTAGAAGGAAAGACTTGCCAACTATTCAATTATGACAAGTGTTAATTTAGTAATAATCTTCTTGAATGTATATAATCGCAAATCATGCAAAAACCATAGCTGGTGGTGGTTAAACGACGACTGCTCGATACCTTGACATGGACACTTGTAGTTAGATTTGATAATGGATTACTTCAAACTTAAGTTCTTTTACGGAACTACTTTTGTAGTCTTAAAAAATCTTTAGATCAGTTTAATATTTGTGTCTTGTGATCAAGCATAAGGGTCCATGGAGAGCCACTGGTAATCACTACAAGAAAACTACCTAATGGTGACGGAACATTACCAAAGAAATTGTAATCGTATGAAAATTGTTACGGACATGTCAATTCTGTCGCTATTTTACACAGATACAGCGACGGAACAAATTTTCGTTGCCATATTTGGAGCGAAAAATTTGTAACAAATATTAATGATGAAAATATACTAATGCATGTATTTTTGTCGGTAAATTGGGACAGAATTTCTTATTCGGTCGGTAAAGTTGTCATGTATAAGGAAATGTTTGGCGATTGAAATATTCTGTCAGTATTGTTGTTGTGAAGAATGTTTATTTCGTGACAGAAACGACGCCATTTTGGTTTAACAAAAACGACGTCGTTTTACTGAAGTGAAGAACGTTGTTTAACATAATTAAAACGACTTTGGTTCAACCAAAACGACGTCGTTTTAATTAGGTTAAGCTGCTTTTAGAAGTTAACCAAAACGACGTCGTTTTGGTTAAGTTAAAAACGCAACTCTTCCCTCTCCTGTCCCCTCCTCGCGCGCGCAGCTCTTCCTTCCTTCGGCCTCTGACGCTTGGTCCTCTCCTCTCCTCCTGCTTCCTCCTCCATTGCCGTCCGTCCTCCGACCACGTGCAGCGTCTTCGGTCGGCGTTCCTTCTCATCTTCTCCGACAGTGAGGGTCTGTCGTCATCTCCTTTGCATCTTCCGAAGGTAAGCCGTGAGTTGAAGATTTTGTTCATGTCTTTTTGGACTGATTTAATTGCATTTTTTTTGTTTATTTGGGCTTGATTGTTCTTGTATTAGGGTTTTCCATGTAAATAATGGGAAGATTTAATTAATATGTGTTTAGATAGGGTTGAAAATTTTTTGCACTCAAGATGTTTGATGGAATGCTTTGTTATATGTGATGAACTTGTTTTGTGGTATTAATTGAATCAAGTCTAAAATTGAACATAGCTAAATAATATTTGCTAATTTTTTCGTTGCCTATCTCTTTTATATAATTACATTCATGCCAATATTAAATTTCTTTCTTTATACGTAGCTACATAAGCTACTAGAAACATGCCCTTATTTTCTTAGTTAAAAGATGTTCATATTTCTATAATGTTTATATTTATGTTATGAATTGAAAAAATGTATATATGGATTCTACCTTTTCATTTGGCCATGTATCCACCAAATTTGCATAAAGTTTTAATTATTAGTATAGGTTAAATACTTAAGTGAGGATTCCATAAAGTGATCATAACCTAAGCAAGAGATTTTGGGTTATCCTAAATTATCTACTTAATCAAGTAGTTATTTATTGAAATTTTAGATAAGAGTTGAAGTTGTTTATGTCATTAATTGGTATAAGTTCATTTTTTAATAGTTTATGAAATATAATTGCTTTATAAGGTATTAGGAGAAGTTTCTTCAAAGGACTATTAACATAATTTATAAATTCAATAATAAATACATGTTGTATAAATGAAGGTGAAACAAAGGTAAGTAAAATATTAACTTAAGCATAATACAATTTAGAAATAAATCAAATAAAAGAACTTATTGATAATAAATCAAATAAAAGAACTTATACATGAATAATTTTCAAACCAATATGAAACAATTGTTGGAATTGAGTTCTCATTCAAAAAGAAAGATATCAGTTATCTATAGTTTCTTTTTATATATTATATAGAGGATTAAGTATGATTCGATCGTCTTTCTCTATGGAAAGGGTGAAATATAATCAATTTAAATACATGACAACTATTCAAAATCTTAGTGAATGACTAAATTTGTTATCTCATGTTTTCTTTTTATAAAAAAAATACCAATTGAAGTTGAGAGGTTCTTCAAACAACAAGGAACTAGTTACTATTAAAGAAGTGGATCATTTCTTTGCAAACTTATGTTCAATTTCATATGTGACAATTTTGCTAAGATCTTTTTGTTAGTTATAGAAGAATCCATATACATTAAATTTTTTTGATCAATATGTCAAGAGATAATTGGATTTGGCTAGATAGTATGAGGTTGGTAAATAAGGATCAACTTTTAGAAATATACCAATGAATATTCAATGTGATTTCATAAGATATGTCTCACGCGAGAATTGAAACAATAAAATATCACTAAAATAGTTTCATCAGTATATAAGTTTTATAAGATAAAACAAAAACAGAAGATAAAATAATATTGGAAATAAGATTCAAACATATTCGAGTTTTACTATTTGAATAAATAAAGTAAATGTAATAATAAAATTCAAATTAACCATTAGATTATGTTTCACGTATATACTCTTAAGAAATTTATAAATAATTGAATAAACTATTTATCTTCAAATAATTATTTAGTTTAAATCATTAATTTAGAAAAGAGTATGTTTTATTATATCCAAATTATGAAGCAAGAATAATTTTAGCTTATCAATTACAGGGACGCTATTGTTGACATAATAACCTATATACAAAATATTGATACGATATAAAAGGAACTGTTTGAATAATGTTTACTAACATCACTAAAAATCTTATTAAAATACTTTTCAAAGAAGGTTTTATTGAAAATATGAAAAAAATATTGAGAAGGCAAAAAAATTTTTATAGAGTTAACCTTAAATATTGAAAGAATAAAGGAGGAGTATATAGAATTCATTTAAAGATTAAAAGTGCATTTGGATCTCAACTTTTTCATTATGATATAATTTGAATGTAATGTTTCAAAGTATTCAATTTAAACCTCAACATTTTGAAAACGTTCAAAATAAACCTTAATTAGAGAAGAAATTTGATGAGATTAACTATTTATCGTTTATTGTTTATTTTCATAATTTTATAATGGGTCTTGGTTGGGTCGGCTGGGCCGGCCTTACAAGGCCCAACCCCAAGCCCAGGTCTGGGTCCACTCATTCGCAGCCAGTCTACAAGTGTTAGTCTCCCATGCAAACGTAAAGATCTACGTAGAGATCTAAACCTAGCATGTGTCCCCTATATAAGGTATTATTTCTCATTGATTCAGGTATGACATCTCAACCCTAGTTTCTCCTGATCGGTGACCAATACCTCCCCTAAAAAGCTAACTTGAGCATCGGAGGGGCTTTCCTGGAAACAACCCCCGCGTGCCTTCTTTATTTTGCAGGTATTCAGCAAACCAAAACCTCACAGGGACATGGATCCGAATAGCGACATCCCGACCCAGCAAAATCTGGCAGAACCAGTTGGCGCTCACCGTGGGGCCCGACATCAGGGCACCACGTCCAGAACCACACAGGTCAGTCAGGCGACAGCGACCAATCCTGACCTGGCCGCCGTCACTGCCCTTGCGATGCAACGGATGGGTTTGAGATTACCCGTCACCCTTCCACCGCCGCATCAAAAATCGCACACCCTATTTTCTCCTGCGAATGATCAACCAAAGCTTCACCACCAAGATCAAGAAGTGCAGAGTGCAGCCCGAGCGAACAACGCCGAGGCTAGCTCACACCTTAATTCCCAGCGCCCTCTGGATGCAAACCCTCCTACACCACAACAAACCTCCCTCACCCAAAAACTGATAGAGCAAGCAGCTAATTTACTGATTCGCCAAATCCAAGCCCGGTAGATCCCCGCTCGGCAGATTGGTATGATGGTTGACCCCCATTCTGCTGCAATCCTAGGAAAGGCTGATCAAAATAATCAAAGAAGGACCGATCGACCCAATAGCTGGCAAGGGCCTTGGAGGCGAAAACACAGGAATGGTGAGGGGAGGCCGCAACATTATACTGTCGATCGACGAGACACGAGGGCACAGTCCGTGGCGAGAGATGATAGAAGTGTCGAACGACAAGACGACCGCTCGGTTAGGATTGTCAATATAATTCTTGGGGAAAGTGTAGCAGGAGAGTCGACCGCTAAAAATAGAAAGAGGCATGCCAAGTAGGATTTATCGGTAAAGAAAATGAAGCAAAACGATGAAGTGATCTCGTTCGACAAAGCAGACCTGGATGGAATTAGTCGTCCACACGATGACGCGTTGGTAGTTAACTTGAACATGGATGGCTATGAAGTGAAACGAGTGATGATCGACACAGGCAGCTCGGTCGACCTACTTCATTATGGCTCGTTTAAGCAGATGGAGATACCGAAGGATCGACTATTGCCGCCAGAGGGACCCATTAAGGAGGTAATAGTAGCGTTGGCTTATCCGTTTGCCCGAAACCTCCTACACGTGAAGTTCGGAAAAAAGCCATATCAAATGGAAAAAAAGTGTTGAATTCCTAGTAGTGGAGTTTGGAGGAGCTTATAATGCAATAATTGGAAGGGCCACTCAAAACGCCCTCGGAGCAGTCGTCTCAACTTATTATCAAGCGATGAAATTCCCAACTCCCCATGGTGTTGGCGAAGTCAGGGGTCAACAGAGAGTAGCTAAGGAGTGCCATTTAGCGGAAACAAGGATGCTAGATAAAGCGGTCGTCTTGACAAGTTCTCTCGATGTGAGAGCCGAGGAGGAAACCGAACGGATGAACCCTGTGGAAGAAACTCAACAGGTTGTATTGGATGAAGCAGACCAGTCAAAATTCACAAATCTAAGTTCCGGGCTCACGAAGGATCTGGTCAGAGACATCACAAACTGCTTGATAAAAAACAGGTCGGTTTTCTCCTGGGTACAGAGCGATATGCCTGGAATCTCTCGATCGATCGCATCGCATTCCCTCGGTATCCAAAAAGATTGCAAGCCAATCAGACATAAGAAACGGTGGCACAGCAAAGAGAGGCAAGAGGTGATTAAGAAAGAGATAGAGAAACTGCTCGACGCTGGATTCATTTGGGAAGTCAAGTACCCTGAATGGCTCGCAAATGTTGTTCTCGTAAAAAAGAAAAATGGAAAGTGGAGAATGTGCATCGACTTCACCGATTTAAACAAAGCATGCCCAAAGGACAGCTTCCCTTTGCCCAAGATCGATCAGTTGGTAGATTCCACGTCAGGACATGAACTCCTCAGCTTCTTGGATGCTTTCTCGGGCTACCACCAGATCCAAATGAGTCCCGAAGACGAAGAGAAGACAACTTTTATAACCGACCAGGGCACGTACTGCTACCGGGTGATGCCGTTCGGTCTGAAGAATGCAGAGGCCACTTATCAGCGGCTCGTCATGGAAGTCTTTAAAGAACAGATTGGTCGATCGATTGAGGCCTACGTGGATGATATGGTGGTTAAAGGTAAAACGGCCGCTGAGCATGTGGACAATCTCAAAGAAGTTTTCCAGACCCTCACCAAGTTCCAAATGAAGCTAAACCCGAAAAAATGCGTCTTTGGCGTGGAATCCGGTAAATTCTTGGGATTTATGATTACTCAGCGGGAGATTGAAGCAAACCCGAAGAAGATCAAAGCAGTGTTTGAAAGAAGTTCAGGTATTGACCGGGAGGATAGTTTCTCTAAGTAGATTCGTCTCTAGGATGGGAGACAAATGCCTCCCGTTCTTCAAAGTTCTAAGGAAAGCGGATGTGACCCAATTCTAATGGACGGATGAATGCGAGCGAGCATTTCAGCACCTGAAGCAATATCTGACTAGCCCACCCATTTTACAGAGCCCCCTGGACGGGGAGAGTCTGGTAATTTATCTGGCGGTCACAGAAGGGGCAATCAGATCAGTCCTCGCTCGATCAGAGGGTAACGGACAGTTTTCGATCTACTATGTCAGTAAGGTGCTGAACGGACCAGAAACGCGGTATACGCCTATTGAGAAACTGGCCCTTTCATTAGTAACCGTGGCGCGAAAGCTCAGGCCCTACTTCCAAAGTCACACCATCGAGGTATGGACCGATCAACCCCTCAGTCAGTGCCTTCAAAAACCCGAAACCTCAGAGCGGCTAGTAAAATGGGCAGTAGAGTTAGGGGAGTTCGATATACACTATAAACCAAGGACGACGATTAAGGCCCAAGTGTTGGCGGACTTTGTAGCGGAAATGAGTCAACCGATCCCGAACGAGCTACACCCTGCTTGGAGCTTATTTATTGATGGATCACCTAATACCGAGGGATGTGGGGCAGGAGTAGCACTGATCGGCCCGCACCAAGAAGAAAAAGTGGAGTACGCTCTCCGACTAGAATTCAAAGCATCCAATAACGAGGCAGAATATGAAGCTTTGTTAGCCGGACTTCAGTTGGCAAGAAAAATGGGGGTGAAACATTTGAAGGTGTACAGTGATAGCCAAATAGTGGTTGGTCAAGTTACGGGACAGTACGAGGCTAAAGGGGACAACATGGTCAAATATTTGGAATTGGCAAGGCAAGAGTTGAGTAATTTCGAAAAACACAAGATCTACAAGATAGAAAGATTGCAAAATACTCGAGCGGAAGCACTTTCCAAAATGGCTTTCGACCGAAATGCGAGAAATAACATCTTAGTTGAGCGGCTAGATCAACCTAGCATTCAGAAAGTCAACGATGCATTTGAAGTAAATGTCGAGCGATCAAGTTGGATGGAACCGATAAGACAATATCTCCTTAGGGGAATGCAGTCGGAAGAAGCCTTGGAAGCCAAAAAATTAAGGATAAAGGCGGCCAAGTATACGATTGTGGATGACGCCCTCTACAAGCGATCTTATGACTGGCCACTACTACGTTGCTTGAGCGAAGAAGAGGCAGAGCAGGCAATGGCTGAAGTCCACAAATGAATGTGCGGAAATCACTTAGGTGGCAGAATGTTGGCTCATAGATTGATTAGACAGGGGTATTACTGGCCGACAATAAAGAAAGACTACCAAGAGAAAGTTAACTGATGTGAGACTTGCCAGAGAAACAACAACCTGTCTCACCAGCCGATCGAACGAATGAAAATCGTGAGCCATCCTATCCCCTTTGCTCTATGGGGAATGGATATACTAGGACCTTTTCCTCTTGGTCCTGGGCAGAAGAAGTTTTTAATAGTGGCAGTTGAATACTTCACCAAATGGGTAGAAGCGGAAGCGGTCGCCGCTATAACTAAGCAGAAAATGGAAAACTTCGTACGTAAGAACATACTGAGTCATTTTGGGATGCCCACGATCTTGGTTACAGACAACGGTCGACAATTTGACAATGATAAGTTCAAAATTTTCTGTCAGCGACTGAAGATCAGGCTCCAGTTGACTTCAGTGGCTCACCCTCAAAGCAACGATCTTGCGGAGAACACTAACAAAAAGATAATGAATGCCCTCAAGAAGCGCTTAGATGGACGTAAAACTTGGGTAGACAAAATAGATGAAGTATTGTGGCCATACAGAATAACCCCAAATGGGGCCACTAGAGAGACACCGTTCAGAAGGACTTTTGGGGCAGAGGCTTTAGTCCCAGTAGAAGTAGTATTGGATAACCAACAAATTGCAAGCTATGAGGAAGAAAGGAACAATGAAGCCCGCAGGGAAGAACTTGTGCTTCTCAGTGAAGACAGGGATAGGGCGACCGCTCGTTCAGAAGCCATCCGACAAAAAGCAACGAGGTTTTACAATAAAAGGGTAAGGCCGAGCGATATAAGGATTGGCAGCTATGTTTTAAGAAAGGCCGAGGCGGCTGGGAAACATCCCGGAAAGCTCGGACAGGCGTAGGAGGGACCTTACCAGGGGGTTAAACAAGCCGGGCACGGCTCTTACATCCTGCGCGACACGAGTGGCAAGATTCTACAGAGGCCCTGGAGTTCTCAAAACTTGAAGACGTTTTATCAATAGATAAGCTTGCTTTATTTATTTCTTTATCTTGTACTCTATTGTTGTTTACACATTTGTAGCGGGTACCTTTTTCCTGGCCTTACCAGTCAGGTTTTTTAATGGCTCACACACTTATCGTTATCAATAAAGGGTTTCAGACTTCTTGGCAGAAAAAGTCTCATTAAATCGGACCAAGGGGAGAACTTTCTACTGATCGCTCGGCCTCGACATCGTTCGGCCAGGTTACCAAGACAGGATCTTGGAACCAGGCGATGCCAAGACAGGATCTTGGATCGCTCGGCCTCGACATTGTAAGTGATCTAGAAGGGGGGTTGAATAGATCCTTAATCTTTTTGTAATTTTCTACAATAAAATCAGAAGTTAATTCACACAAAAATAATTTAAACAAATTTAAATAAATAGAGTAGGGAAGAAGATCAAACACTGTTTTATAGAGGTTCGGTGCTAAGACCTA
>JANKOE010000002.1:8163559-8173724 GCA_026284465.1 Erythroxylum citrifolium | reverse complement strand
CAATTTTCAATCATGATTTAGGCATCTTATACTATTTCTTGAATACTACTCACTCAAAAGAAATATATATAAATCTTCTTTATTGAAAGTCAATGACAAATTACAAACCATATTCTAAAATTTGGTCACTCATTGTATGTTACCTAAATATGTTGGTCTATATTTATATAATGGTGATGAGTATAGAAGTATTGTCATTATGAAATTTTTTCTTGATTCATATTTTATTTCTTGAGAACTAAGAAATAGAAAATGATTTTTTAATTGTCTACGAAAGGTGAATACAAAGGTAGCTAATACCACCGTTAAAATTCTGTACATTAAAATTTTATTGAACGAAATTAGATTTTTTCTCAAACTTGACATTACATTTTAGTGCTATTTATATGACTTCCACTCCTGTTTTTTGCCCACTCCAAGAATAGACGTTTTCACCAAATTGTTGGAAAGTTATCGGTTTTGGCGCATTTTTCTAGCTTCCCTTCTCTTATGTTTGCCTGTTTGAAGTGAAGTGTTAAAAATATCAATGTATTCCTCTAATCATTTTTTTAATATTAAATTACTTTTCTTTATTTACTTTCTTTTATTTAAGAAAGCTAGCATTCTTCATGCTTAATTGGAGTCTTCGATGTATATTGCATGTTTATTTGCTGAAAACATACATTTCTTCCTAAAAATACAACGCAAAGAAGTCCTTTAGCTGTAGACTCGACTCTGGTAAAAGGTAGGCTGGATACATACTCAGGGGTTACTCTCGTAAAAAAAAGAAAAAGCTCATTCTTGACTCTCATAAATAACAAAATGAGATAAAATATAGTTTACTCTTTATCTTTATAAAGAACAAAACGAGATAAAATATAGTTCATTATTAACTCTCACAAAAACCCCTTTTTTTAATTTACCCAAAGCCTATAAAATATTAAGAACAACCATTTTTAGCTTTATATAGGTCCAAACGTAGAGTTATCTTATCCTAGATAATGACTTTTTGCACCTACGACTATTAATAGTTTGAAAGGATCAATCACTTGTATAGCACATATGTAAACCTCAAACTTTTAAACCTGAACCGTTTGCATTTATGATGTTTTCAGACCTTACCCTTAAGCTCGGATGCATTTGACTTACAACCGAATTCGACTCAAAGTCAAATTACATAATCCAATTAGTTGTTAAAAAGTCTTAAATCTTTAAAAATCAATAAATTCAAACACTTTATTTTTAAGAGAGTTTACATAACATTTCCAAAATTAATGTTCTGAAAGTCGTAGTAGTAAGTGTTCTCCAACCATTGCATTTATGCTTACCAACAATGAACCACCTTATTTATGAAAAAAAAAGAAAATGGTACGGATATTAGAACAAATAAGTTAGTTAACGACTGAGGGTTGGGTGAAGGTTAATTCGGACGGCGCCGTCAAGGCTCGGTCCCTCCAGATCTACACTGGCGGGTTAATTCGTGATTGTCATGGGACCTGGTTTGGGGGGTTCCAACAGAGTCTAGGCAGGGGTTCGCCACTCGAGGCGGAGCTCTGGGGAGTATTTGCAGGACTCACTTTGGCTTAGGAGAAGGGCTATCGCCGGGTTATTGCCGAAGTTGACTCCCTTGAGGTGATTAATATCCTATCTGATCCTAACATTGCGCTTACGGAGGTTTCTTTCTTGGTGACAGGTATTCGGGAGCTTCTCAGTCGATCGTGGGAGATTCTTTTCCAGCATGTCTACCGCGAGGGGAACCAGTGTGCGGACCGTCTGGTCAATCTTGCAGTCGCCCTTAGAGCGGGTCTTTATACCCTTCAGGAGCCGCTTTCGTGCCTCCAGGAGCTTCTCCGCAGCGATGCGGAAGGCGTTTTGTATTCTCGTGTTTGATTGTGTTTCTCGTTTGTAACCAAAAAAAAAAAACGATCTCCTTCTGCTCCTCCGCACTGCTACGTCGCAATTTTCTGCTGGAAAAAGAATGGAATATTATTCGCTGCTTGATTTTATAGCAAAAAATGTGAAACATATGATCTAGTACATCGGCAATGAATTAAAGGTACTTAGGCATGAAAAATAGATAGCAAAGATCGCGACTTCTTTTATTTGATATATAGTTGTTTTTTAAACGAGCATGGAACTGCTGTTTACATCTATATCTATCCTTAATAGATAGAAAGTGATTGATTTGAGACATTGAATAAATCTTCCCTAGATTATCTTACGCGTCGTTCGCTGAAGAGGCTTTGTACCACCATTCCTGCCAACCCATTAAATACGTAGACATTTTCATGTCAGAGTCATACTCTTCACACATTTACTTTTTGTTTTTTATCTATCTCTCTTTTCCATGAATGTGGTTTCCAAATTCAATAGAGTTGGATGTTAACATATACGAACTTTTGGTTTGTAGTGAACTGATTTTTCATGTGTAGATTTTCTGATTGTCAATATTATCACCTTCCATTGAACTAGTCATTGTATAGAAAGTTTTAAATTTAACTAATATGCCAAAATTATATCCTGTTATGTCTACTTTCCAATGATTTGAATTCCGTATCGTACCGGGCCGGTACGGGTATAGTCGGTACCGACAAAAAATACCGGTCGGTACCGGTCAATTTCGTCGGTACCGGCTTGGTTGGGTTGGTTGTACCAGGCCCAGGCCCAGGTCCGAGTCCACTAATCCGCAGCCCGTTTAAAAGTGTTAGTCTCCCATGCAAACGTAAAGATCTACGTAGAGACCTAAACCTAGCATGTGTCCCCTATATAAGGTACTATTCCTCCCTGATTCAGGTATGACATCTCAACCCTAATTTTCCCTGATCGGTGATCAATACCTCCCCTAAAAAGTTAACTTGAGCGTCGGAGGGGCCTTCCGGAAAACAACCCCCAGCGTGCCTTCTTTATTTTGCAGGTATTCAGCAAACCAAAACCTCACAAGGACATGAATTCGAATAGCGACGTTCCGGCCCAGCAAAATCTGGCAGAACCAGGTCTCATTACCACTTGGCTAAGTAATGATTGGGAGTTTAGAAAGAAAAACTTATGGTTAAATTTAAACTTAAATTAACATGATATAATGTTTCTCCAAAGTTTCACTAAACCCAAAACTATTCCACTTGTGACTCTCTTCTGCTGCCAAATCTTACCTTTCACCTACTCTTTTACCTCTAAAAGGCAGGGAAGTCAGAACACTAAAAATGTAGGATCATTAACCAATAACCCTTCCAGGAGTGTCAAGTTCTTTTTAAATGTGTTTTTTTTTCACTTATCTTGTTCCTTTTATAGGGTTTTAGACAATGAGGCCATTGGAGGCTATATAGATGATAAGACCAATGAAGGCTATAGGTTTAATATGAAAACCTACACATTCAAAAAGCAATATGAGGAGTTATAGAGACCATATTTCATATTTGCTCACAAACGATGTTGACTGCCATTCTACAAACAACTTTTGGTACTTCCATAGCTTAGAAAACCTTAAATTAAACCTTAAGACCTCCACTTTTACCTTATGAAAAAGACCTATGCAACAATTTTCTCATGCACATTCCTATCAAAAAACCCAGTGGCAAACAAGTCCCTTGTAGGTGCCTCTCTCCTTCTCCTTTAACATCAACCACTACTAGTATTAGTACTACTACTGCAACTTTCACGCTCTACAAATTACGAAACCCCACACCCAATAACACTAAAGTTCCGTTCTTTCTTAGGACCCAAAAAGAACCCAATTTATAGATAGAAGACAACTTGTCACTTAAAGCAAGTCAATGTCACCGAAATGTTAATTGCAACAAAGATGTTGATCACTTCTAGTCATAGTTTATTAGTGTCTTTTTAAGGTGAGGCGAGTCACCTGATTAGTAAAACTAAAACTATGACACCATAAAATGCTGGAAGAAAAAAGACGCTAAAAAGGAAGAGGTCTACTTCGATGAAAGATCAAAGCAGCTGCAGTATGTAGAGCCACTGGTGACAGAGGAGATCTACGTCGACCCACCAAAAGCTTGGGAGATTCGAACCAAGATTCTTTGCACATCTCTATGTCACAGTGATTTGACATCGTGGAGGATGAAACTAGTAAGTACTTCGACTAAATAATTGATCTTTAATTCGTATTTCGCTCCATTATAAAATTCATCTTCTTGATTGTTCCAGGGGCCTCTTGCTGCGTTCCCAAGAATTCTGGGTCATGAAGCCGTCGGGTTAAAATGCAACTCTCGTCTCCTAAGTTTCAAAACTTTCTTACCAATCTGTTCCTAATCTTATCTTCTGGTTTGCGTCCTGGACTTTCCAGTGTTGTGAAGAGTGTTGGAGATCATGTGGAAGAAGTTAAAGAAGGAGACATAATTTTGCCAGTGTTTGCTCCAGATTGTAGGGAATGTAGAGGTTGCAAGTCATCGAAGAGCAACGTGTGTTCCAAGTTCACTGGCGGTGGCAAAAGTATTGGCATGCCGAGGGACGAAACAAGCAGATTTAGGGACATGAAAGGGCAGATTTTACACCATTTTTTATCCGTATCAAGCTTTACAGAGTATACTGTCGTTGATGTAACTCAAGTTGTGAAGATAGACCGTGAAATCCCCGTAGATAAGGCCTGCTTGTTAAGCTGTGGAGTCTCCACAGGTGCGCCATTTGGAAATTTTCTTTTTTTCCCTTCTAAGGTTTTCATTGTAGCTTCACGAGTAATTTTCAACTCAATGCCTATTTCTTGTGGTCCTGAAATGGACCAGCAAAGGATAGAATGCCGCTGACAAGAAATGTATTAAACCACTTGTGGACGTTTTAAAGTGTTTGACAGTAAATTTAGTGAAACGTCACCTTTGATGCTTAATTTCCATGCCTAGATTTTATAGTTATGCAGGTGACTAATAACACGTACATCATATTGAAAGCAGCTGTAGAAACCAAAACTGGCATTAGTGTAAATAAAAGAGATGATCAAATAAACAATCCATGGATGAATAACTGGCACTAATTACTAATAAACAACCTGAGTAGGCAACCACAAAGCAAATCAACTGAACCAATCGAATTCTCTATTTGGAGGTTTTATAAATTACAGAATTTGGTTGCCTCGTACTTGTATCTCAGATCGTGATTTACTCGGAATATGATATAGTTGACACCACTACGTATTCAAAGGGTGGTAGTTATGAATGCCGTTCAAAAGAAATGACTGAAGCAACAGACGAGATTCAGTTCTCTTCACCATATTTCCAGCCAATGTCTGAACTTTTATTAAGAGTGTCTATGGTGACGTTAATCTCTTTTTTGGGGTGCAGTGTTAGGAGCAGCATGGAAGGTTGCAAAGGTGGAAGAGGGATCTACAGTCGCTATCTTTGGACTTGGACCTGTTGGACTTGCGGTATTTTCATTAACAGTTTTCTGTCCATTCTATAATAAAATGAGGAGATCAGAACTTGCGTGCTTGGATTAACATACTAATTAATTCTTTACCATTGCTGGTACCATCAATAAACAAACTAGATTCTCTGTCCAGTTTTACTCTGTCTTATTCGGTTCCATAGAATCTCAGTCATTTATTTTGTAAGATCACGTGGGTCTCATGCGGACCCCACATAAATAAATGGCTGAGATTTATTGGACACAATAAGACACCATAATATTGAACAAGAGATCTGGACTCATCAATAAAATGTCATAACGTCTGTTAGACCAAAAGTTGGAGAATTTACTTAGAACAAAATATTAGAGAAGTAGTAATTAAGAACAAAATATGAGAAAATCTCTGTTGGTTATCACCAGAAAGAAATAGAATGCTTCTATTACAAGCACCAATAACTTAGTTCCATGTTAATTAAACATCGCAACAAAGATATGTTAATCTATCATGAATGCTTTATCAGGTTGCAACAGGAGCAAGCATGCTAGGTGCTTCCAAGATAATTGGTGTGGATTTGAATCCTGAAAAGTTTGAAATTGGTATGGTCAAATATTTTCCCATAAACTTGCTCCCGTGAAGCATAAATTTGGTTAAAACTCTTGAGTCTTATCTCAGGAAAAAAGTTCGGCCTCACCCATTTCATCAATCCTTCAAACTGAGGAGAAAAACCTGTAAGCGAGGTTGGTAACTAGCTAGCTGAACGTAATTCGTGTTTGAATTGAACCGAAATATTTTTGTACACACCTATCAAGAGGGTGGATATGTGATCGATGGATCTACCCAAATGCATGTATTTAGTGGAGCTGATCAAATAAAAGAGATGGTAGGGTAGTGGCTTGTGATTAAAGTTATGAGATGTTGATGATCTAGGTGATCAAAGAAATGACAGAAGGAGGAGCTGATTGTTGCTTCGAATGCATTGGGTTGGCGTCACTGATGGAAGATGCTTTCAGCAGTAGCCGAGAGGTTTGTTTCTTCTATTCTGAGTCTTCTACCTAAATTTGCTGTTTATAATCTTTAAATTCAGGGTTGGGGCAGGACAGTGATTCTGGGGATAGAAATGCATGGCACACCAATAAGCTTGGACCCATACGAGATTCTTAGAGGCCGAACTGTTTTTGGTACATTATTGGAGGACTAAAACGAAATCAGATATCCCTATCCTCGCCAAGAAATATTTGGAAAAGGTAAATAAACATTTAAGGAAGATAAGAACAAAAGAACTTGCAGCTTTAACGTTGTTTAATGTCTTTCATGACAGGAGCTTAACCTGGAGCAGTTTATTACACATGAAGTGAGCCTTAACGACATAAACAAAGCCTTTGACTTGCTTATCCAAGGAAAGAGCCTGAGATGCATAATCTGGATGGACAAGTAGTTGAGTTGCCTCCTATCATACTCTATCTTCAACGAGAGCAACTAGCGAGAATGCATAGTAATGAAGATAAAATAAAGGACTCCCTGCATTTGCCTTCTAATGGTTTTAGCTTGGAGAAGTACGTCCGAAGTAGGCTACTTCTTTTCCTTAATTTAGTAGTTTTACATATTTTAATAATGAATGGAAAATAAAATCAAGGTTGTAATTTATAAGTTCAACCAAAGGTAAGAGGTTAGACGCCATTTTAAAAAAATTTCTTTAACAAAAAGCTGGCCAAAACTACATCGTTTTAATTTTTTTTCTTCAAAAAAGGACTCAACCTATCTGTTGTCATTCTGTACTTAAAAAGAGGAAAATACTGAAGAGAAAAAAAAGGCAAATAAGTAAAATAGATAATAAATTTAAATTAGTTATAGTCTCTTGGTACTGATTTGTTTGGGCTAAACGAAAATAATGAAATGAGAATAAAAGGGAAGAAAATTATTCAAAAGAAAAAGTGTTAATTAAAAAAGTATTAATTTTTTTCAAATCTACTCAACGTTAATATTTTCGTTATCGTTTTTTTTTTTGAAGGTTTCGTTATCGTTGTTAAGAGACAAATAACATCAGACATAAATTTATATTTTAAATAGCATGTTTTAATTATGTACCTTTTCTTTTGCGAAGCACCAGCTTAGCTTTTGCACGACATACATTAAATAAGCCCACATCTAATGCGTGTTTTGTGTTTTCATTTGATTTGACTCCTAACCCCACATTCCTCGCTCAAACTAATCTCCATATAACCCTTTCAATCTCGTATTCTGTGTCCGGTAAAATTACCTTAACCACGACAATAATAATAGTAAAAGAAATAAGGTGTAAGAAATTAAATCGTCCCACACACAATTTACGTACAAAACTCATTTCAATTAAACGAAAAATTACGGTTCAGATTTCTACGGATTAAAATCAATCTACTATAATAATTAAGAGTACAATCGACAAATAACAATAATAATTTCAACGATAACTACAATTATCTTAAGGTTTTAATACAAATTGAAAACACTAATCAATATAATACTTATTCTCTACAAATTCAAGAGATACCAATACCAAATACCTGTCGATGATGGTCCATTTCTTCTTGATTATCTCACCAAATAACTGTCTTTGCACACACCAAAACAATGGAACATACCTCTCTTTTTTTTCTCCTCCATTCTAGTTTTACGACAACACAACTCACGAGCGAAAAAGGGTAAACCTTATTTTATCTTATAAAAAATTGGTTTTTCCAATAAGCCACAAAAATTACCACTTACAGACTAATCAAATAACTCTTTATTTAATGGGTCACCATTTGTAAGTAAAATAAAGCTCATCTTTGCAAAACTCGCATAGCTAGTATTTGGAATTTGGGGAGATACTCAACGTATTCCTCCCTCGACGCAAATCACTAAACACTTCCACCTCATCTAAAAATCAGACCTTCTTCTTCACAGCCTTGTCCCTCCAGATGTAATGGCCCTTCACATAGCAAATGTTGTTATTGACCTTCCTCTTTTACATCACCAATTAAGCACTGCGGTATACCTTGCACCACCTCCCACTACCAACATATCTATACTTGTATTTTGTCAATTCACCCAAGGAAATAAAGTTAGCATGAGCACTTGGCACACACTTCACATTGTAGATGGTTCGGGTCATATCATCTTCGAGCTTTATCCTCACGATCCCCATACTTTGGACCTTCAATTTTTGATCACCCACCATATTGATGTGACCATACACCCCATCTTGGCGCAAAGTATCTTACAATGTCAATGGGCCGGGCCTGGGTCGCTTTTGACTGGGTAGTGACCTGATATGGTTGGGACATAGACTGCACCAGATCGGCCCGCATTCGGGCCAAAATCGGGCTAGGCCAAGTCGAGCTAAATTTAACATCCCTAAAAGTATCAAATAAGGCTTAGTCTCTACAAACATAAACCAACGCAACCAAATCCAACACCTAACTCTCTTGAGGCTCCTTCACCTTACCATGCGTAGCCAATAACAATTACTTAGTCCACAGCTTGGCCCTCCTTCACCTCACCATGAGTAGCCAATAACAATTATTTAGTCCACAGAAAATCCCCTGTAACCTTCCCAACCAAAGTCTTCCTTTATCTGTTCTAAACTTACTTCTCCAGAGTCGTACAAGTCTCCTTCCACTTCCATAAATACAGAGGGTTCTCCAGCTGCAATCACCTCTCCTTCTTAAGGATCAATTCCAGCTCCTACATCACAATCTCAGGTAACCTTCCCAGCTGCTATACCTCCTATTGTTGACCTTACTAGTGACACATCACCGTCCCAATTTTACAAACCATCAACCTCTTTCCATCCTATGCAAACCAAGTGAGATTTACAAACTAAAAGCCCTCACCTCCACACATATCCATATTCTGAACCAAAAACAATCAAAGAAGCCTTGACAGATCCTAGATGGTATAAAGACATGTGTGAAGAATTTAAATCCTTGGAAGCAAACAAAACCTGGACACTTGTTCCTTTTGCATCACACATAAATGTTCTAGGAAGCAAATGGGTATTTAGGGAAAAACATCATCCAGATAGTTCCGTGTCTAAGTACAAAGCTAGATTAGTAGCAAATGGATTTCACCAAACTCTAGGAATTGATTACTTTGATACTTACCCTGTGTTTGGTTACTGTCCCCGTGAGTGGGGACAGTGGACAGGACCAATAAATCCTGCCCCTGGTGATGTTTGGTTCATACTGCCCCCCTTTTAAGTCTCTGACTCCAGAAGACAGGGGCACGATATATTGTCTCTCCCGAAAAGGGCATACAGAGACGCTATGCCCCTGTCCCTGAATATCATTTTACACAACTAACCTTTCTTCCCCCTTCGGTCTACTCCTCACCGACTGCCGATCCAAGTTTCCGAAAACCCAGCGCACCACTGCTCTTCCCCGACCCCTTCGGTCTCCTCATTCCTCTGTCCCCGACCGTTGTTCCTCCGGCGTACTGTTCCTCCAGCGTTCGCTCTTCTCGGATCTGTTTGGACCTCCTTCCCCAAGACGTTCGTCTCTACAGGTCGGGTAAGTATTTGATTCCATGGTTGAAAAATATCGGTCTTCGTTTGCTTCCCCGACATTGTCGTCTTCTAAACATTTCGGTCTTGTACATTGTCGTCTTCTAATGCCTTTTGATTTTCATTTTTGTTTGCCATTGGCATACTCCTTGTGGGTGCATCTACCATTTTTTTATTTTTGAATATATAGTTCATCTTGTAACTTCTGACAATCGCTACTCGATGAGAAATAAATTTGGTATCATTTGTACGATTAATTTCAATTCTATTGAATCTCTCGTCTACGAGATTCTGGTTGTCCTCTTTTGCTGTGCAGG
>JANKOE010000002.1:7975842-8000914 GCA_026284465.1 Erythroxylum citrifolium | reverse complement strand
CAACAACAACAACAGAAACAAAGATGATTCATATCCACCATGCCCACATTGAGGAAAAAAATCACCCACAACAAAAAGTGAGAGATGCCAAACAAGTTGTAAATGATCAACTTGAGGAGGAGTTATTTGCAGCATCATGCCTAGCCTAACAGCGAAATTATGAGAGCACAAACGAAAAAGAAAAAAAAAGATGCTTAGAGTTTGCAGTATCAAAGTCAAGGAAGAGTGTTGAAAATGTGACTTTGAAACAGTCAAAGATATTATCATAATATTTTCTTTAAGTTCAGATTTTATTTTATAAATACTGTATAAATAGACAAGCTTCTATTCAATAAAAATTGAGAAAGTCTTCTCCACGTAAAAAAACCAACAATTTTTAAAAACTTATTTACTTGAATTTCTAATTTTATTTTATTCTTGTGTTCATATTTAATGAAATTTTTAAATTTTAGTTTTGATTTGATTAGTTCTTTTTTCGTAATTTATTATTAAATTTAATTTTTCCTTTATTATTTATAATTATTAAAGAAAAGTATGATTAATAAAATTTAATCGTTAAAATTATTTTAAAATTTTTAATTTTAATAATTATGTAATAGACTCATTTTTATATAATTAAAATTTATTATATTATTTCAAAACTTTTTTAGTAATTAATATTAAATAAGTAAATATTTTTATTTATTTGATAATAAATTTATATTACAAAACTAAAATAAAAATTTTAATTATTTCATATGTTATAAAAGTAAATAAAATTTACACGCCTATGTTAAAAAGTTAAAAAAAATTATTAAAAGAAATTAAAATTATAAAACAAATATTTGAAGCATAAAAGTAGTTAATGAACATAAAACTATTTTAATTAGATAAACATCTAATTTCATATTGAAATTTAGTTTTGTATTATAATTAAGACCAAAAATTTTAATTTTAACTTAAATAAATTTATTTATTAATATTAACTTAAAAAATTTTAGACATAGTAATTATTTTCTAAATATAGTTTTATAATTAAATATAAAATATATTTTTAAATTTAATCTTTTATTTACAAATTTTATCTAAATTTAATCTTTTATTTACAAATTTTATCTAACATTTTCCGATCTTTTAATGTGTATAACCCTATATCTAAATTCAATACGATACAAATAAATTAATATTAATTTCTATATCGATTTCTAACTAATATATATATTTGGTACTGACTTAACTCCATGTGAAGTTTATTTCCCAACAAACTAGTGTATTAAGAAAATAATTTTTACCATAATCAAAATGAATGGTTATTCATCACTCTTTTGAACTTTCTCATTAATTCCATTATGTATTATAAGTAATTATTATAGATTAGATAGAATTACATAATTTGTTTAGATATGATTATATTAGCTAAGATTGATATTGTGCTTGATTATAAGAGATTATTCTGTAAATTAGTTGTTAATATACCACTATAAATATGTACTAAAACTCTATAATGTTTGAGATACAAAATTTCTTTCTTGTTAACATAATATTAGAGCCAATAATAGCTATGTGGGGCCTTCTTTAGCCTTGGTGTTACATATTTTGTCAGTGCTTTAAGCCAATTATGTCTTCTCCTACCATTCATCGCTAGGTTGCTCTAGAACAAATGTTATGTTACTCGAAGGGAGCTCCTGGTCTAAAGATTCTATATAAAAATCATAGTCATACTTATATTGAGTGTTACTTAGATGTTGTTTGTGAAGACTTTAAGAGTGACCAAAGATATACTACTGGATATTATGTCTTCATTGGACGAAACTTAATCTTATAGAAAAGTAAGAAATGGTCTGTCATATCTAGATCTAGTGCAAAGTCTAAATATAGATTTTATAATATAGGAGTTTGAAATGAGCATGATGGGAGAATTACCATTCTTTCTCGGATTACAAATCAAACAAACATAAAAAGTCATCTTCATTAGCCAAAACAAATTCACAAAGGAACTCATCAAAAAATATCATTTTGAGAATGTTAAACCGATGGGTACTCCCATATATACTGAAACTAAACTTGATAAAGACAAAGAAGGCAAAGCTACAGATGAGACAAAGTATAAAGGAATGACTGGATCACTACTATATCTTGCAAGCTCAAGACCAGATATTATGCTTAGTATGTCTCTTTGCGCACGCTTTCAATCAAATCCAAAAGAAAACCACCTCAAGAAGTCAAAAGAATCTTTCGATATCTCCACAAAACTATGGATTTTGGACTATAGTATCCAAAAACTGATTCATTTGACATAGTGGGCTATTGTGATGCAGATTATGCAGGTGATAAAGTCGATCGAAAAGGCACAAGTGGTCACTGTCAATTTCTTGGAGGATGTCTAGTATCTTGGTCCTGCAATAAGCAAAATTGCACAGCACTTTTGATGACTTAAGCTGAATACATAGCAACTGCCAGTTGTTGTGCTCAAATCTTATGGATGAAACATCAACTATAAGATTTTTCTCTAAACTTTTCTCACATTCCTATATTATGTGATAATACTAGTGATATAAATCTTTCTAAAAATCGTTTGCATTATTCTAGGGCTAAGTATATAGAAATCAAATATTATTTTTCTTAGAGATCATGTTTTAGAAGGAACCAATGATCTTTTGCATGTTAATACTGAAAATCAAGTAGCTGACATTTTCACTAAGTCACTCTCTGAAGATAGATTTTGCATGTTAAGAAAAGAGCTTAGTATGTGCAAACTCTCTGGTATTATTTCTACATGAATATTCTTTATTACTTGTCTTTGCATTTCGTTTAGCAGACTCCTTCTATTTTGATTCCTTAGAAACTCTCTCTTAGTTTAGTAGGCTCCTTAGAGTTTAGAAGGGCCCCTTAGTTTAGAAGCCTCCTCTTAGGTTAGTAGGTTTCTTATAGATTAGAAGGCTTCTCTAGGATTGACATTCTAAATGACACGTGTCCTAAAAATAGGAAGTCATTCATGACGTCTTTTAAGCATGTTAAAAAATGCACGCATATTCTAACAATTGTACGTACTTGTTTGTCAGAAGATACACTACTAATCACGCTTCCTCTTCTGGCCTGTATGTCTACTCATCCTCTCACGAGATCAACACTCATTAATCACTTAGTATACCCTAAGCAAACTTCTCTCGTCTTCTTATCTTTGTCATTCTCATATGTGCCGCTTATTCTCTTTGCACCCTAACTCTCTGCATTTTTATTGCCTCTTGTTTTGTCTCTCAAACTTCACCAACCTCACCTACAATGGCAAGAATAAAATTAAAAGGAAAAAGAGAATTTTGGCTTCAACTTTTAGCCATAGCGAAATGCCTCATCATAAACAAACCTTTGCTTCTGATTCATCATCTTTGTCTCTTATAATAGGTTCTCTGGACACTACTACCGAACTTATTTCTGTCTTCTTAAAGTTTGAAACTTCAAAAATACCCAATCAGGAGACCCCTAGAAGATAGGTAAAGGAAGATTATTGCTATGTTGTCTCTAAATTATCCTGGTTCCTCTATAGATGACAAAGAAGAAACAATTAAAAAACAATATGCTTCTGACTCAAAAGAAGAAGAAGAAGGAGAAGAAGAAAAGGGAGAAAAAAAGAAAGAAGAAAGTGAAGAACAAGAAGAGACTTTCAATAAGGGGAGTTACTAAAAAATTTAAGATTCCATATAACTATTCTCTCCTTACCCATTCCTACTCCAAAAACTTCTGCAAATCCTAAACTTGGGCCCAAAGAGAAGAAAGCTCCTGAAGTGCACTGGGCAATAAATGAAAATGGCTCAGATGAAGAACCTTCTCGGTTGGAAAGAAGACCACGAACGAGAGGAAATGTTACAAAACAAGCTCCACAAAAAGAAACTACTGAGGTAGAAGAAAAAGAAAAAGAAAAGGGGAAGAAATCCCTAAAGTCAAAAGAACAAAATCGAAGAAACTAATAAATCTTCAAAAGGGAGAGGCTTCAGCACCCATGAAGTTATTCCAGTCAATGGAGGCTGAAGCAAGATACAAGATGCGCTGCAAGAAGAGAAAGGTGGTAGTTGAACGCATCTTGCCTCCCCATCTATTCGATGATATAGGTATTCCCATCACTCCCTATTTTTTTGCTGTTGGGTGGGAGAATTTCTTAAGATTAGACGACTGTGTGTGAAGAACTGGTCAAATGTTTTTACACACATATGAGGAAGGAAGAAATTGATGGGAAGCTGGAAGTCATCTTTTGAGTACGTGATTGCGAGATTCTGGTTACAGAGGAAATCTTAGGAAACATTTTGATTGTAATTCCTGAAGGTATGAAAAACCTTCCTTGTCATAAGTGGAACATTGTTGACATTAATCTGAGAGAAGTAATGAACTTCATTTGTATGAATACAGAAAATGCTCATGAAGGAAGAACCTGGTGCAGACACTTAGACCTTCTGCCAACATGCCTGGCATCCATTTCGGCTACCTTCATTTTTCCAAGGAGTATTTTAGTAGAGAGGTGTAGTCTCCTAGATACGTATGTGGTTTACAATTTGTTAAAGGGCAATAAGACGAATCTCTCAGCAATGATCCTGAAGTTCATGGTAGACAAGGGAAGTAATAAGAATTCAACTAATTGTCTACCTTATAGAATGCTGTTGACTAAGATTTTTGCATACTTTAGAGTATCATTTGATAAACTGAATTGGTATGAACCAACAAAGTTTCATTTTTCCATTCCTTACCAATGTGGTTGCAAGATGAAGGACAACATGTTAGTTGAAAAGAAGTCAGAAAGAGCTATAGGTATCATGAGTCTAACCCCACAAAAGTCAACCTCTGTTCCACTCCAAAGCATGAATGACCTAATCTTGCGACAATTGAGGGACATTTGCACCAATCAAGATCAAATGTGTGAACAAATTGACAGCCTCCAAAACTAATCCTGGATTTGCAAATTCTCCTTAGGAAAATTCTTCACTGACTGTGTCAATTTATTTTTACCTTTTCATCATATTTGATTTTGTTTTATTTCACTTCCTCCCTATACTTTTTTTTTATTTTTTATAATGACAAAGGGGGAGAGTTTATGTTGATATATTTTTTACATATTTTTGCATATATGATGATATATTTCTTAATGTTGCCTCGATTATATATGTGATTGATTATGCTGTTGAACTTATGAAATATGTGATATATAAAGGTAGGTTCCTTTATTAAGAGATATGCTCCTTTTAATTATGTCTGAACATATAAAAGTCACAGATATCTTTCGAAATCATCTATCATCTCTTTGAATTTTGAAAAATATATCTATTATTGTTTGTCATAATCAAAAAGGGGGAGATTGTTAGCTTAAGGTGTATATTTAACTATTTTTATGATAACTAAATAATATTTCAAAATTCAAATTGGATCTATTTCTTTGTATAGATAACGGTTTTTTTTAAGGAAATAAAATCATAAGAAAATTACTTCCTTCTTGTAGGAACCTTCTTAGTAAACTTTCCATATTAACATCTAGAGGATCTTAACTTTTCGAACAATTATTTTGGAATTTTTGTTCCAGCAGAGATGATATTGAAAATCCAAAGTCAACTCAAAATTAAGATGAAGTAACAACTAGTTGAATAAATTAACTATTTAAAGAAGAGCAACAATAGTTGTGAAGTAATGAACATACACAAACTTTCGAAACATTTGAGCAACATCTATATTCTTGAGAGCCTTATCATTCCTATTATGCCTTAGAAAGTAAAATCATTCTATCAAGAAAGAAATTGTTATTTGAGAACTTACTTTTGATTTTACATTTTATTTTCTGTGAGCTTTCAGAAGATTGTTATACACTTCGAGTGTAGAAGGTTGGAGAACCTTGAAAAATATGCACTTATAAGCTTGTAGAGGCTCGTTAAATTTAATACTTGAATTCTTATAGTGAAATACTTAAGTTGGATACTTGGAGACCGGACGTATGCTTGGTTGTTGGCCGAACTAGTATAAATCTACTATATCATTCTCTCTCTCTTCCTGACCTTTTAATTTCTGCGTTATAAGTTCGTGTTTTCAAGAGACTCTTTTAATTTTTCAATAGGCTCTTTCTGTTTCTACAAAGCAAGAGGTTCTTTTCGCTTTGAGTGTCAACAATCTCCTATCAATCAACATGCTTATTTCTATTTGAGCTATAGCAGACTCCTATCGATTAATAGACTCCTTTCTTTTTGAGTGCGAATAGGATTCTTTCGATTAATAAACTTCTTTCATATTTTAAATAACTAACAAGATCATTTATTTTTAAATGTTAACAGTTCCTTTCGAAGTTTAATAGGACCTTTCCATTTATCAACCCATTTTGTTTAAGAAGGATTTTAAAGATTTAAAATACCTTGCAATTTATTTACACACAATTCACGTCCTTCTTGCGTGTGTTTGCTTTATCACGTCTAAGCCATAAAGACGTTAAATGTAAGTGGAAAAGAAAGGATTGGTGATAAAACAATACTAGAAAATAAGAAGAAGGTGGTTTTATTGTTGCAATAAGAGACAAAAAAATCTGTCTTTTTTAAAAACAAAACTTGACGAAATTTCCAACTTATCTCCCTGACTATGTTCTCGAGAAGTAGATGCTTAGCATGACCAACCAAGCCTGCCCTCTCATAAGCAACACAAGAAGGGTCTCTCCCATGAAACAAAAGTGTTGATGAAGTAATGAATTAATTTTAATTATGCTACAGTAACATGTGCATGTTACTGTAGCATAACTTCCACTTCTCTTGCGTGAATACGAAGAAGAGAAGGTGATGGGCATGTTCATGTTTCAACACAAACAACAACAATATTTGTTAAGAAATGGGTTAGAAAACACACATAAGTTTATTCGAAAACAAACCTGAAAATCACAGATGATAGAAGAGGCAGAGACTAAAAAGGCGACAGAAGACGTAGGGAATGAGAAGGCGATGAAGATAATAGATTTTTTGTTGATTTCTATGTATAGAGACCTTTTAACGCAAGCGACAGAAATAACAAAACAAGTGTAATCGGAGAAATAGCAGAAGAGGATGTAGAACTACAATCGGCGTAGGAAACTCTTTTTTGCACCATATAAAAACTTGTTTTAGAAACGCATGAAAATGTCTTTTTTACGTTTTCAAAAAATTGTTGATGTTTTTTAATTTTTAACAACAAAAAGCATAAACAACTTCAACCAAACAAGTTTTCAGGGCTGTTTTATTTTTTACGAAAATGACAAAAAAAAGGAACCAAACACTCTCTTAAGTTGGAGTCAAAATTTTAATGAATGCAAACAAAGTTTATTAATTTTAAATTAAGTCACTATTTATCAATACTTAGGTGTAATATCAACATAAATTCATCTTGTATAGAAGACATTGTGACTTTAAAAGATAAAAATAATTAAAATTACGTGTTATGTTAATATGTTATACAACCATAATATGCATGTCATATACTATGTAATTAAATTATATAATATTAATTAATTATCTATTTTTATTAAAATTAAAAAAAAAACTAATATTAAGAGATATAAATAAAATAAAAATCAAGATTAAGAAAGTATATAATAATTTTTTTAAAATTAAAGAATTAACATAAAAAACGAATTCTGATATAATTAACCATTAATAAAAAAAGTAATAAAAAGTCCTCAATCGGCACTAAAGATATTAAACAGTTGGTGTCGGAAGCTGTGATAATATTTTACGCTTTCACAATTACAAGTCCATTGTACTGTTTCGTCTAAAGGTAGAAACGGCGTCTACTCTTTAAGACAGGCGGAGGACAAGTAGATCAAAGTTAAGTAAAAGGTCATTTGCTCACGCACTCCACACGATTAATTAATGCTCTGTGAACAATTATAAAATTGTTACGCGCTTTAATTTTACAAGTTCCAATTCTCAATCCTCACTCTCAGATCTCTTCACCGCTTTCGACCCTTACCCGATCCGCTCCTCTCCGACGCCCTCAGGTACCTTTTGGTACATTTTCTTTCTGCTTTGCCAGTATATTATTAGCTCTGATTCTGATCAGTGTTAGGCTCTCTTTTAAACGGTCGCTCATTTCGATTACACTTCGACTTTCTGATACGTTTACTTCTGATGGTTGGTTAGTGTAATAGGTTTGTGATGTTAGTGCGTTTGAGGCATTACTATGTTGATGTTTTACTTTGTAATTCAGCTTATGTTGTGGTTTTGTTATTACTGACTGGTGATTTACGTGGGATTTTTGGCTTGGTGTCAGTAGATTCGATGCAGATGTTTGATTGTGTTAAGGTTCTCTCAGTAGAATGGTGCTTTTATTAAGCTTTATTCTTATGTTTGATTTTTGGAGCAGATTGAAGTGGCTGGTTTGAAACTGATTTTATTTGGACAGCTGCTTATGTGCATAATCTTGTGATCTACAGGGAGTGGATTGAAGTAATTTGGTAACATGCAGCACGGTGTGGTGACAATCGAAGAACAACTAATTTTAAAAGCGATAAAGGAGGAATGCCCATGGGAGAATCTCCCAAAAAGGCTTCAGGCAACTCTGGCTTCTAAGGAGGAATGGCACAGGAGGTTAGAGTGGTTTCTTCATTTAGTGAACTTGCTTATGTAGAGCATCTGCTCCCTGGTGCCTTCCTCTAGGAAATCAAAATTTTGGTCTTGTCTGCATTTGAAAAACCAGTTATACTTTGTTTCTTTAGGTGACTTAATTTGCATTTGGTCTTGGTGCTTAGGGGCTTGAAACGTAATGGTACAATTTTGAAGAGTTTGTGATAATTAATGCCTGGTGGACTAACACACTAGTGCATGTCTGAAACTGTTATAATCAAGACTTACTGGATCCACTTTCTTGTTCAAAATTTTCATCATTGAAAACCATTATTCGCTTGAAAGAAGTTAAAAGAAAATAAAAATAAAAATGTTGGTTTTATAAAAGGTGATTTTACCAGCTTTTAGCATTCTATATTTTTAATGCCACACTCCAATGAAACAGTATGACATCTGGTCTGTGCTAGGTATATAGTGTCACCTGCCTAAAAGTGCTTTCTTGTGGGACAGGACTTGATGAATAAGAAATTGCAGGCAATGTGCTTTATCAAGGAAACACATCTAGACCGTATCTAAATTTGGATAATGTTATTGAGGTTTAGTTGCAATAGATGTAGTAAACTTGGCATTTCTGTATGTGGAGCACTTATGATTTCTAAATGTGATTTGGTGGGGCCTAAGAATGTAGAAGTGGCATAAATTTGTGAATTTCCCCTTCCATTGAAAAGAAATAGAGAGTATAACCTTCAGAAGAATTCCAACTTTCTGTGTTGACATTCACACTCACACTCACACTACACTCATGCGCACACATACTATATAAATATGTATCTACTTATTTATCTATTTGTCTTCTATTAATGAAGTTAACTAGTAATATTTTGGTAAAAGCCTAAACCTATGTTAGGCTGATCATACATATATATATAATTAGGAGTTTCAGTTATAATAGGAAAGTGTATCTGTGAGTAAATCATGGGATAACTGCTATATCCCATGATTTACTCTATCAAGTTATCACATCCATAACCAGGTGGTTGCTTCATAAAAACCTCTTCTTGTAGCTCACCATGAAGAAAAGCATTATTGACATCAAATTAGATTAAAGGCCAATGGGAAGATGCACCTAAGGAAATAAGTAGATGAACAAAAGACATTTTGGCAACTGGAGAAAAGGTAACTGTAGAGAAGGTTTCCATATAATCAATACCTTACATCTGTGAGTTTTCTTTCTCCTCTTTCTTCGATGTGGGATATCACATGTGGGTATTCTCAACACTCCCCTTCACATGTGAGTCTCTTTTTAACTTGAGCAATTTGGAGAGGTACGTAAACAATCCTCATTAGGGCTAAACTTCTGATTGAGGTCAAATAGTCTTCTTTCTCCTCTTTCTTCGATGTGGGATACTCACATGTGGGCATTCTCAATACTCCCCCTCACATGTGAGTCTCTTTTTAACTTGAGCAATCTGGAGAGGTACGTAAACAATCCTCATTAGGGCTGAACTTCTGATTAAGTTCAAATAGGCCCCCTCCTTGGGTAAACATTATTGTTGGGCCACTTGCTCCATACAAACTTCAAATCCTTCTCCAGTTGCTTAAATGACGGGCCTTCTTCTGGGTCAAACAATAGGTCAAGTTCTTCATGGGCTCTGATACCATGTTAATGAAGTTAACAAGTAATATTTTGGGAAAAACCTAAACCTCACTATGTTAGGCTGATCATATATATATAATTAGGAGTTACAGTTATAATAGAAAAGTGTATCTGGCAACTGTTATATCCCATGATTTACTCTATCAAGTTATCACATCCTTAACATCTTCATATATGTGCATAGTTGTTTGTATGTGTGTGGAAGAGAGAGAGAGAGGCTCTTGGTTGGATCTCTAATTTGATGCATATTCTATTACTATAAGGCAAAAGAAAACAATGGTCTCAATTTTCTATTCATTCCTTCTTAATACATCTTTTGATTAAAGGTTGACTTCTTATAGGATAATCGAACATTGCATTAAGAAAAGGTTGCAATGGAATAAATGTTTTGCCCGCAAAGTCTGCAAAGAAAGCGAATACTATGAAGATATGATGCGTTACTTGCGCAGAAATCTAGCGGTGAGTTATTTATGCTCAGTTCAAATAATACACTCATAAAATATACACAGCATTGTCCACCGATGTGGGTGCAATGCATGCAAGAAATGATCATACTTGTGTGTTGTTACTTAAAAAAGCATCACCTTCATACTTGCTTTGGAGGTAAATCAGAAATTAATTGGTTTCAAGGAAGAAGATTTTCTATCCATCCATTGGATGGGTAAATTTTTGTTTTTGTTTTTCTTTTTGAGCAATACTAGTAGCAAACAATGCCATAAAATACCAGCCTGAGAAAGAGCTCTACAGGTTCTTGAGGAAAAAGACTGCTAGATGTTATGTTGGTATGATGTTCTAACACATTCTGTCATATTGTTTGACCAACTTTTTTCACTTCTTATTTGCTTCTGTGGTTGGCTGAATTATAACCTATCTCTACGCAAGTTTTGTACTTTAATTTAAATTTGTTACTATACTTTGTGGAATAGAGCTTATGAGATAGTTGATCTAATTGTCATCTTATTGAGGAAATTTATTAGCTTTTACCTTCTACGAGGGTATCTGCATACTGCTTATTTAACTTTCTGACTTTATTTTTGCAGTTGTTTCCATATCACCTTGCAGAATATGTTTGCCGTGTGATGAGGGTATCTCCTTTCAGATATTACTGTGATACGCTTTTTGAGGTCATGAGAAACGGTAATATGTCACTTCTTTAACAAATGAAATGGTTGCTGAAGCTTGCAATTTGTATTGTCTACTCATCTAGCATGGCGGTAAACTTATTTGTGCACAATATGTCAATTCCTCAGTCATTCTCATGTAATTTCTGAATCTTGCAGAGCAACCTTACGACAGCATCCCAAATTTTAGTGCTGCTGATGCCTTGCGTCTTACTGGAATTGGTAGAAATGAATTTATTGACATTATGAACAAGTGCAGATCTAAGGTACTGGATTGACCTGACTACGAGTTTCAAAATCTTGGCATTTAAACATGTAACTCATGTATATTTTTCAGAATTCATGCTTGTGTTTTACTATCTGGGGTTCCACATAAACTCCCCAGCATGTTATTCAGTTAACTATACAGCTCTGAAATTGAGCCCTGTTGCTTACCTCAAAACCAATATCCTGTGATTACCACTCCACCACAAAAGAAAAGAGGAATCAATTCATCGAAAAACATAAGAAAACCATTTACTTTCCTCAGTACTTCTTGCTTAAGTACATGATATTTGTTTCATTAGCTTATTTGAGTTAATGTTTTTCCTTCTACTTAATAACTTTCATTTTATAAGTATAAAAGTTCTTCATCGAACATTACCTTATGTTATTAAATTATATCTCGAGTTCATGAAATTTTAGTGCAAAATTTCTAATAGTTTTATGTGACCTTCTTGAACATAAAATTGCAAGTCCTTTTCTCTTCAGTGCTATTTGCATATTATATTCTGATATTAAGTAAACGATGTTATCTTACCCATCATTTACACATTTGGAGCTATTCAGAAAATTATGTGGAAGCTGAACAAGTCAATTGCTAAAGAACTTTTGCCTACGGAACCTGTTGACTTTGCAATTGACTCATGGTGGGGAGTTTGTCTTGTCAACTTTACACTTGAGGAATTTAAGGTCCAATTTCCTACTCTTTCTTTTTTTTCAAGAATACATACTTTAGTCACAAAGCCGCTATTGCTTTATGCACAAATCAATTAAACTAAATAAATTTATATCCAGATGCTTAGAGATTAACTTTTGTGCACTTGGATCTAAATCCTTGTTATTCTGTTTCAGAAACTCTCTGAAGAAGAGACGGCAACAATAGATAAAATCTGCAAGGAAGAAGCTAATTCATATATTCTGTTCGATCCTGAAATTATAAGGGGTTTATATCGACGAGGATTGGTATACTTTGATGTCCCTGTCTATCCTGATGATCGTTTTAAAGGTTATTTCCTTCTGTATACTCGCATTGCAATTCATGTACTGAAAGTTTTTAAACTTAATGTTTTGACCTTACTGGACTTGTAAATTGCATTAATCTTATAAATATCAGTTCAATTTTTCCTTGATTTAGGCATAAAATGGCTGTTTCAATAATAAGGATGTGAAAACGATTAAGTGTTATCCAATATCATTCCACTAGTCTACTTTCATTTCTGGATTGCACTAATCATATTCTTGATGTTGCAGTTTCTAGGCTTGAAGGATTTGTTTCTAATAGGGAACAATCTTATGAAGATCCTATTGAGGAGTAAGGCAACTATTGTCATAGATAGATGTCCCCTGTTCATTTTGTTAGATTCACTAAAAATGAGATTACGATCTGATGTAAATTAATCCCATTATCCAGGTTACTGTATGCAGTTTTTGTGGTTTCAAGCGAAAACTCTACTGTCGCTGAACTTTCAACAACCTTACAGGCTGACCTTTCACAGCTGCAATCTGCTTCATCTTTTGCTTGTCGACTGGGATGGGCTGTGAAATTGATTGATCCTGGATCTGTTCTCCAAGACTCAGGAATACCTGGTTCTCCAAAAAATATTCTCGGTGATGATGAAGATGCTCGTGCCAGTATAAGCTCTGTGCACATGTCCACTGATGGCATCATTGGTCAGCACGAAGATGTTTTTGGGGTGGAAGACCATGTACCACGAACCAACCACACTCGTGTTGCTTTTGTTGTTGATGCTACTATAACATCCTATCTTATGATGGGATCTGTTTCACCAGGTCTTTCTTCTTTACCCTTCAATGAAGAGTAAAATAGACATGCCTATCATGTAGTCAGGAATCTGAAAATTCCAGAATCCCTAAATTTGGAAAAAAATTGAATGAGAGAATTCCAAGCAATGGCTTCACACATGCTGACTGGCTGATGACTAGGTGTCTTTCTGAGACATTAATCACTGACTTGCCAGCATCATACCCGGGAATAGAAAGTTTCTGAATGAATACTTGAGGGGATTTGCTACTGGGTTTGAAAGAGTTCGATATGCCCATTTATCCACATTCCCTTAGAACGTATGTTTTCTTCTGTATCTGATTCTGTTGCTTCTTTTGTTTGCAGGACTGAAGTCTCATGCTGTAACATTATACGAAGCAGGGAAATTGGGTCATGCTAGTATTGCAGATCTTTGCAAGGATCTGGGTTCATTAGAGGGTGCAAAATATGAGGGTGAATTGCAGGAATTTGCAAATCATGCCTTTAGCCTACGTTGTGTGCTTGAATGTTTGTTATCTGGTGGAGTTGCATTGGATTTGGAAGATGATGAAGCTTTTCATAAGATTGTCAAGTTATCTTCAAATGTTGACGAGGCTGCAGCCAAGATAACTATGAGCGGAAAGTTAGATAACTTTGATTGCAATAGATCTGAAGTCCAAACAGAGGACTCCACAAGAGCAACAATTTTTGAAAATGATCCTGTTTTCACTGATCATGTCTCTGAAGGGAGCCTGCATAATAACCCAGGATTTCCTTTATCTGATGAAGGTAATTATGTGAATCAGACGTGTAAGTTGGACAAAAATGTGAATGAAAATGAGAAGCTTTTTCCAATTGAAGGATCTGATGTTGTGAAGGAAACTTTAAGAAGGGAAAGGAAGTACAGTGTGGATATACTTCGCTGTGAAAGCTTGGCTGCTTTAGCACCAGCAACTTTGGATCGATTGTTTCTTCGTGATTATGATATTGTTATATCCATAATCCCACTTCCTCATTCAGCGGTTATTCCTGGACCAAAAGGTCCCATCCACTTTGGTCCTCCCTCTCATTCGTCGTTGACACCATGGATGAAATTGGTGTTATATTCAACTGTTGCTAGTGGCCCATTGTCAGTTGTGCTGATGAAAGGCCAATGTTTACGGTTGCTTCCTGCACCACTTTTTGGCTGTGAGAAAGCTCTTATATGGTCTTGGGATGGCTCCACCATTGGAGGGTTAGGGGGTAAATTTGAAGGGACTTTGGTTAAGGGTAGAGTACTTTTACATTGTTTGAATTCACTTCTTAAATATTCAGCTATACTTGTGCAGCCCCTCAGTAGGTATGATCTTGATAAATCTGGAAAATGCACTACTGTGGATGTACCATTGCCTATCAAGAATGCTGATGGTTCCATTTTTTGCTTAGGAAATGAATTGGGCCTAAGTGAAGCGGAAAGTTTGAAATTGAATTCTTTGTTAACCAATCTGACATCAAAGATAGAGCTGCCAACGACAGGTTATATTCGGATGTTGAAACTTTTTATTGAAAGGGAATCTGAACTTTTTGCATCAGATGATCAGCAGTATGAATGGGTACCATTGAGTATAGAATTCGGGATGCCTCTTTTTAGTCCAAAATTATGCAAGAATATATGTAAAAGGGTCGTTGCATCAGGGTTACTTCAGTCAGATTCACTGGATGCTTATCATGATGCAATGCAAGGATTAAGAAAAAGATTACGTGATATCTGTTTGGAGTATCAAGCAACAGGTCCAGCTGCTAGACTTCTTTACCAGAAAGAGCAATCAAAGAATTCGTCTCGACTACTCATGAACTATGCTAGTGGAAGATGGAATCCCCTTGTTGATCCTTCTTCACCCATATCTGGAGCCTTGAGTGAGCATCAGAGACTAAAACTTGCTAATCGACAACGTTGTCGGACCGAAGTTCTGAGTTTTGATGGTAGCACTCTTAGGTCTGTCTCTATAAATCTTAACGTTTCCATTAGTCTGCTTCCTTTATGCTGATTGTTGTGCCCTAATTATTGGCAATTTTCTCCTTATTGTACACAAGCGTCCTCATGTTATAAATTCTTAAACTGAGCATAAAAGTTTGGCATAGCTGTAAAAGCTGCCAAAAGGAGAAGAGAAAAGAAAAAAAAACAATTATCAGTTGCAAACTTGAAAGTTTATTGGTGTAAATCTATATAGATGAACACTTGGGATTGCTCTGTTTAAGAAGCAAGTTTATTCTGTTGGGACTTCTGTTGAAATTGAGAATCAAGAGATTTGTTCTTGTTCCAATATGTTTAATGCTTTAGAATTCATTTTGTTAAGAGCCTTAATGACCATGAATGTATTAATATGGCAGATCATATGCTGTAGCTCCAGTTTATGAAGCTGCTACAAGGCCCATTGAAGAAGTATCTGTGGTCAATACTGCCAAAGTTGATCCCGATGAAACTGATAGTAGAGAAGTAGTTCTTCCTGGTCTCAACCTGATCTTTGATGGATCTGAACTGCACCCCTTTGACATAGGTGCCTGCCTTCAGGCTCGCCAACCAGTTTCTTTAATTGCAGAGGCAACAGCAGCTTCAGCTTCTGTTGCAATCAGATAGGCTTTCTAAGGGAGATTTTCTTGGGAACTAGGTAGAAGATCCTGTCTGTCTGCTATCCATGGCAGTTTCCAAGCATTGGGTTGTTCATAAAAGCTTTAGCTTAATTGTTTGCTTCGCCACTGTTATCTTTGAAGCTACTTGTACAACAGCTCAGGCTTGTGTTGGAGGTAATGACTAGGTTTCCTTTACAAAAATAATTGCATGCTCGCTGATATTAATTACTCCTTGAGAGACTTGGCTTCACTTCTTTTAAGTATGAATATCAAAATGACGGAATTTGATCTCCAGTTCTTTTCCTCATTCTGTGTATACTCTGATGAGAATTTAGGTGGCTTTATTTTCTCTTTAAAGAATAAGACAAAGTTAGGGTATTAGCGTTTACTTCATGCATTTGAATGCAATCTTAACTGGAGACTCATGATAAAGTTGTTTTCTGGAAATTACTCATGTTTAAATTGTTGGTGTCATTTCTATCAATTATCATGTCAATAGTATAGTGAATATGTGCCATGGAGATTTTGCTTCTTTGTATGTGAAATAGACAATAAAAAATTAGTTGCTGCTGGTGAAAAATATGGATGAACTGGAGATCAAGTCTGCTAGAAGAGGTTTAGAACAATATTTGAATATCACCTCCTGGGCTGATATACTTTTGACTGTTATTAATATTGAATAAAATGAATATCCTATTTGACCGATTCCTCTATTTTTTTGCTTCTTGGGCTTCTGGCTGGAAATGGCTGCTATTAATGGTTCCCTACTGCTCGCTATTTTAAGATTTCCTTTCGTGCTTGAATCTTATGTTGTTCTCCAGCTTACACAAACTGTTTTAGCAAGGGTCCACTGAAACGGTATTTCCTTTCTGTTAAATATCGCGCAGGTTGCGTGTGGTTTGGCCAAGCCTGCTTGCTCCTGCTTAGTCTATGTGACACGATGCAAGGAATCATGGGTTCTGGGATGTTTGTCCATTCAGATGATGATTTATAAAATGTCTTCATTCAATACTTGACAATACTAACTGACACTTGATGCTTATTCCTATCCAAAACGAGAAGCATTTATAAGTTGGAAATGCTTCACTTTTCCTGAAGCTCCACACTTTAATGTTCGTGTGTAGAATTTTAAGTGCAAAATTTTGTGAAACTTTTTCCCAACCACAGTAAAGATGATTATTTGAGTAGACTGAATATACGATTATGATTCTTTTCTCGCATCATAGTAATCAGTTGACTGATGTTGTTCTGTGCCAAACCTTCTTCCTTCTGCGTCACCTTAGCTTAACATGGCAGACAATTCACTGTCGATAGAATAATTTTAGGGTTGACAATGAATCTGGTTAGGACAGATTGGAATTAGTACGGGTTTGGTTCGATCTCCTTATATGCAACCTGGTCTTGCTTAGGTCGATTTGACCCTTTTGAAATAGTTTCGAGTTAGTTCTCAGGTTTAATCTCAATTTAAAATTCTATTAATTTGATTTTGATTTAGTAATTTCTTATCAGCTCAATATTGTGAAATTTAAAATGAGGTCCTGCTTTAAATAATTTAAATTAAAAGTTAAATTCGCGATGAGAAGAATAGTAATTTATTTTAATTTTAAAAATGACTTATGAATGGTTATAGTGATATTTACGAATTCTCCATTAATCTTCAACGAAGATACAATAAACAGAAGATTTAATGTGGTGTGCGGAGGATAAGTACATGAACATCGAAGAAGAAAGAAGGAGAGGCTTTCGAACTAGGAACAGAAGAGTAAAGTTGTGCCAAAGTGAAGACATGTGACATCCACATGAAAAGAATGTGCCTAAGTGAAGACATGTGACACTCACATGAGAAGAATTAAGTGAGAAACTTTATCAACAAAAAACACAGAGTATAATGTATAAGTTGAACATGTGAGGGGCATGTGACTCATACCTGATTTTATAGAGATAGAATAGAACCGAAAGCAACTGCTTCTAACTCTTATATAAGACAGGCTCAAGCATCAGTCATAAGACAAAAGACTCAATGAACACATTCATTGTAATCAAAATCTGAGTATAATAAAATAGAGTGAAAGTTTGAGAGCTGCTAGAGTACTTATCCGAGGATATTAGAGAGTTCATAGACTCTTTGCAAGTGTTTCAGAAAACACTTATAATCTTTATAAGCTTTACTCTTTTTCTTGATACTAGTAGAATCATTCATAAGTGTAAGATCCTTAAACGTAGATAATATTTAAGCTATCGAAACAAGTAAAATTTGTGTTCTTTACTCTTCTGCTCGCTTTAATTCCTGCAAGATCAAATACTCTTTATCGGTCTTTGTTGAAAAGACAACAATAGACTACAAAGAACCCAACAATGATAATAGTTAAATTTTGTAAATTTTACTTAAATTAAATTGTTAATTAATTAATTATATAAAAATTTATAATTTTAATTATATATTCAAAGACAATTACGAATGTCAAACAAAAATATTACCCTTAAAGTCAACACAAAAAGAAAAATAAAAGGCACAACGACGTGCTAAGTTATGCCATAAATTATCTACCGCTATTTTATCCCAGTTGGCCAAAGAGAAGTCTAGATCTTCGGTTTGATATTATGGTGTCTTATTATGCCCAATAAATCTCAGTCATTTATTTATATAGGTCTCGCATGAATCCCGCGTGAGTCTCACAAAATAAATAACTAAGATTTTATAAGCCAGAATAAGGCACAGTAATACTAAAAAAAGTACCTAGATTCGCCAAAGAGAGGAGTACACAAGTATTGTGTTCTTAATTGTTATTGCTCTCATTTTCTCAGAGCTCAATAATTCTCACTACAAAATAATAATTAAACATTTGTTTAAAGGAAAAATCTAAAACAAGAACTTTCGAGTTTCTAGTGGAAGATATTTATTTAATTTATTCTAGTCTTCGCAAATCTCAAGCAATACTTATAGCAATTAAATTATATATCGGGAAAAGGCATAAGCCACGTGTTGAAAGAACTTCCAGCTGCCTGAGTGTAGATTGTTGACGTGGCCATCCCCAGAGATCCAGCGCTCTTCTACATGACCAGTCCACTCACAGCTCTAAGCTTGCGTTTGCTTCAACAAAATCACTCGCTCTCACCACTCTGTGTTCAGTTTCTACAATAAGAAGAAGAAGAAGAAGACAAATGCTTCTTCAACCACCACCTCCTACACTTGTCTCTGATCGCACTCCTCTCTTTGCTTTGCCTTTCTTAAATGGCTCTTCTCGTGTTCTCCGTCGCATGGGGTACTACTACTCTTATCTTATACCGTTATATATCGATTTGGGCTATTCTTTTTTATATTTTTTATTGGGACATTCGAGTTGAGTTGGATAATGGATACTTTTGACATTGGTTAGTGTCTTTCTAGATTAAACTTTACTAAACAAGCTCCATCGATTTCCTTCGGCCTACCAATTTCCCCAAAGGTAATAACTTCCATGCGCGCGCCACCTTTTGATGTGTTTCTTTTCAACTAGTAACTAATATGTCTTATATCTGCTGTACAATAGAGAATTGGAAATTTGAACGTTTATGCTCCTGGTACTCAAGAACGCGTCCCTGACAAGGTACTTAGCTGTTTATGTGATCGTGATGCTATTTTTATGCAAAGCTTGCTTCTCTCTTTTTTTCCCCCTCCTTTTTGGTTTTCATTTCTGTTCTTTTCATTTTGGTCTTTTGCAAAAGACAATCATAATTCTTATGATCTCTCCCTCTGACGCACACTTTCTTTTCTTTTTGGGATTTTAGGAAGATGCCCTTGAAATGCCCGAGAATGCCTCGTCGTGTAGAACTTTTGCAGGTCAGGCATTTCCACTCGGAGTTTCAGAAGTGGAAAATGGGATCAATTTCGCTATCTTTTCACAGCATGCCACTTCTGTTACTCTCTGTTTATCACTGCCTCTAGGGTAACAATTCCCTTCACCTATTACTGCTGTCTAGATCACATATGTTCTTGACTGCATGTGCTCTTTCACATTTTCCAGAGTTAGAAAGAAGATTAATTCTGTTAGAACTTTCATATACCCAAAAATTGATTTCCTTATTTGAATTTATGGCGTTACTATGCGCATATGCACCTAATTGACTACGAACTAAACAATTTTTTTCCAGTGACTACTCTCTTAAGTTTTTGCTATACAATGCTGTGTCAAAGTTGATGCACTTTTACTGATAAAATTCTTTAGGGGAAAGCCTGCAGGGTTGGATGATGAAATGATTGAGCTGCCTCTGAATCCTCATGTCAATAAAACAGGAGACATATGGCACATATGCATTGAGGTACGTATTGAGGTGTTGATGCTATTTGGTTGGTGGAACCAGCACCTTTCTCGGTATACTTTATCTTGCCATAGATACATATTTGTGTTTACCATTTGGAATTTTTTATGTGCACTGTTTACTAATTTGAATGTCCCCTTGGCAAGTTATGACATGCATTTTTGTATGTCATTGTGCATTCAAGATATACCTTCCATTTGGAGATAGATTTCCTGCCATTCAAGGACTCATTTAACTTGTCATTGATATACTACCTGAGTAAATAGTCCTATACCATTTCATCACGTATTTGACTCTTGGGCTAAGAATTAGTGCCATTGATGACAACATAAGAAAAGTATTAACTAATCAGTGAAACATCTAAATATTGATAACAGTGAAGCACATTGATGTTTCATTTTCCCCTTTGTCTTCAAATCCTGCTACTTTTGGTTTCTTACAGTAACCTTGGATTTTAAACATATGCAATAAGTTGCAAGCATTGCTATGTTTTGTGCTCCTATGACTTTTCCTATTCGATAGACTGGTATTGATTTTCTGTACCCTTTTGTTGTAATTGCAGGATTTGCCACGGAGTAATGTTCTTTATGGTTATCGTATAGATGGTCCTTGTGATTGGCATCAAGGACATCGATTTGACAAAAAAAAAGTGCTTTTAGATCCTTATGCTAAGTTAGTTGAGGGCCGAAGATATTTTGGAGATGTCAACAAGAAGTTGACTAAGTTCCTTGGGACTTATAATTTTGATAGCTTGCCTTTTGACTGGGGAGATAACTACAAGCTTCCTAACATACCTCAGGTACGTAGAGTTGCTTAACATTGTGTATACATTTCATTTTTCTTTTTTACATGTCTCCATTCACTTCTCCACCTCACTGTCTTTCTGTCAATCTTGGTCTGTTGATATATGCATGTCTTCTAAATTCAAAATTTGTCTCATTCATACTTGACGTTAATCTTTTCAAATTTCAAATTTTGTTTCTTTTATACATCTTTTGTGTCTTTGCAGAAAGATCTTGTAATATATGAAATAAATGTCCGTGCATTTACAGCTGATAAATCTAGTGGCTTAGATCCAAGCATCCGGGGCAGTTATCTTGGTGTAATTGAAAAGGTAATGGCTTATCTAATTGAGTTCAAGTAAATACATTGCCTCCAGGCAGACACTTATCCTGATCAATTGCTTAAGAGTTTATAGCAGCTACAGATGTCGTAGTTAGAAACTTGTTTAAAAATATTCTAACCATAGATGCAAGTTAAAGTAATCTATGCGGAGTGATTTGATTTCTTAGAATTACTATCTGATATGAATAAGGATACATTTGTGGGTACGAATTATAGCAGGAAGAGGATCAACCTTTTAAAATAGGAGAATTGCTACATCCCTTTAAAATTGGATATTTGCAACATCTTACCTTAGAAGGAGTCTATTTAAATATTTAGTATGATAACTAGTAGGTTAGCATTCCTATTTCTATGTTAGTCATCCCTATTCTTGTTAGAAGTTCTATTTATGGATCTTCCTAAATAAATTGATGTAACTGGCCTCTATACAAGGCTATGCTATTTATGAATAAAACATCAAACAATTTATCATAGAAATATTGCTTGAGAGGAAGAGACTTTGTCATGGACAAGTCTCCCTCTTGCATAGAAACATAGGGTCTTCTAGGAAAGGGAAGAACTCCAACAAGGGAAATCAAGAGGATTCCTTGGTGGATCGTGTTACAGATTTTATGAGAGAACCAACCTCAAAAGCTAGCTTGAAGGGAGGGAGAGCCCATAAGCCTATAAACCCCATATTGGCCTCTTTTATTACCAATGTGAGACAATTAGACCGTAACATCCCACCACGCTTCGTAGCCCCAGCACCGGCGGGATGGCTATGTACTAGACCTTTTCTAGCCTTGGGCGAACACTGCTATACCGGTGTCACCACCCACGTACCCACGGGCTGGCTGTGTGCTAGACCTTTCCTAGCCCTTAGCAAACATTGCAATGCCGGCGTCACCACTCGTGAATGTGGCACGAGGACTTGAAGGAGTGGTGTTAGCTCTGATACCGATTGTTATAGGTCATATTGGGGAACTAACCCCAAAAGCTAGCTTGAAGGGTGTGAGAGCCCATAAGCCTATAAACCTCACATTAGTCTCTTTTATTACCGATGTAGGCCAATTAGACCGTAACAGATCGTCCTGTCACTAGATCCTACGCCCGGACCCATATCAATTTGGTATTAGAGTTATGCATGATGGACGACTTACGAAATATCCAGAATGAGCTCAGGGTATTTATGCAAAGCGTTGAGCAGCGTTTTTAGCAAATGGAGAAGCTTCGGTAAAGGAACTCGACTGCACAATTCGAACGGATGAGTCGCCAGTTTAGGGAGCTAGGAAGGGAACCTAATCGTGAGGGGCATGGAGGTGGGGCGAGCGGCAGCCATGCTTCGGCTAGTCGAGGGGAGAGGCCGAACGAAGGGCATCCCGAGCCCCAAATGGTACCACGTTACTTGAAATTGGAATTCTCCACCTACAATGGTTCAAAGGACCCTCTGGTTTGGCTGCATCATTTCAATCAGTATTTTTCAGAGCCAACGGATGGCAAAAGAGGACTGGGTAGGCTTGGCTGCATTTCACTTGATAGGGGAGGCCTAACTCTGGTATTAGCAGGTAGAATAGGAGATACCAGGAATGTCGTGGGAGGACTTCAAGTCATAATGCAACATAAGATTTGGTCCCCCTTAAGCACTAACTTGCTAGGAGAATTAGCCAATCTCAAACAGACAAGTACTATTGAGGAGTACCAACGTGAATTTCAAACCTTACTGGCATGCACCACTGGACTCCAACCCAAGCAACAAGTGGCCCTATTTCTAGCAGGATTAGTTGATGGGATACGAATAGATGTGGAGACGCAGAGGCCGAACATGCTAGGTACAGCCATGAACATGGGAAGGGTTTTTGAAAGGAAGCAATTCATTGACCAGGGAGGGGGAGCTCGACGTACTTTTGCTTAGGCAGCAACCATAAGCAATGCTTCAGCTTGGGCAACAGCCAAAAGCTCTCGGGCCAGCCTTGTGGCTGTTAACAACCGAGACAGCAACCCCCTAGGAGGTTCCCGAACATCGGTCTCCAGCCTGGGAAGTAGCCCAACCTCATTTTTTAAACGTTTGTCAAGGAAGGAGATGGATGAAAGACAAGCAAAGGGACTTTGTTTTAATTGTGATGAGCCATACTTAGGGGGACACAAGTGTAAGCGGCTGTTTTGGCTTGAAGTGGCAGACCTGGAGGATGAAGATGATCAAGCAGACCCTAGGGAAGCCGAAATTTCCCTCCATGCGGTCACTAGAATCAAGAACGCCCAGACTATGCAACTGGAGGCAATTGTGGCGGGAAATCCAATGCTAGTACCGGTGGATTCAGGGAGCACGCACAACGATTGCCCTACAAATTGGATTAAAGGTTCAACAACAACTGGGTATACAAGTTTCTGTAGCTAACGGGGAACGGTTCCCTAGCTCAGGCATATGCGAAGCCGTGTTACTTCAGGTTCATCGTGACTCCTTCTTAACTGATTTATTGGTTATTCCATTACAAGGATTTGATGCAGTGTTGGGTGTGAAATGGTTGCGTACTTTAGGTCCAATTCCGTGGGATTTTAAGTCCTTGACCATGAGCTTTGAGCTAGTATGGAAAAGAGTGCAGTGGTATGACCTGAAGGTGTAAAGAAGCATCCGGGTGCATGTTGTGCAGATTCAGGAGCAGCGGGCTATAGCATTGGAGAAAATCTTGGCAGAATTTCCGAATCTCTTCTAAAAACCAACCAGCCTACCCATTGTGATTACCGAATCACTCTTCAACTGGGTTCTGGCCTAGTTGTAGTTCAGCTATATCGATACCCCAACCTTTAGAAGGATGAAATTGAGAGACAATGCGCTGATATGCTACAACAAGGAATTATTCAAGCTAGTTGCTCACCGTTCTCTTCACCCGTACTTTTAGTCAAAAAGCACGATGGGTCGTGAAGATTCTGCATGGACTATCAGGAGTTAAACTCAGGTGTTCTTTGATCAAGTGTTTCGTTTACATGGCTTGCCTGAGTCTATTATTAGTGATCGTGATGTGGATTTTACTAGCATGTTTTGGAAGGAACTCTTTTGCCTATGTGGGACTCGGTTGGCTCACTCCTCTGCTTATCATTCTCAGACAAATGGACAGACCAAGGTGGTCAATTGCACCGTCGAGATGTATCTTAGGTGCTTTGTTGGGGATCGTCCTAAAAGTTGGGTGGATTGGATTGCATGGGCGGAGTATTGTTATAAAACCTCCTTTCATTCTTCTTTGTGAACTACCCCATTCAAGGTAGTTTCAGTTGGTGAAGCGGCTTGGACAGGTGGCTTATCAGCTCGCCTTGCCTCCGGGCAGCAAAATTCATGATGTGTTCCATGTCTCTCATCTTCAAGCTTTAAGGGCCCGTTTCTATTCCCCCCTTCCACCTCTTTTTGACGGCAAGGTTGTCCCTACACCATATATGGTCCTTCGGTCCCACCTGAACCGTGGAGTAGGCAAGATTTTGGTGCAGTGGACCGGATTGCCTGCTGAAGAAGCTACGTGGGAAAATGTTTTAGATTTCCAACAAGCTCATCCACACTTTGAGCTTGAGGACAAGCTCCTTGTCGAGGAGGAAAGTAATGATATAGATAAGGATGCATTTGTGTAGCGCCCCCTCATCGTAAGGTACACGACGGAAACCCGAAGGTCGCTCCGACGAATATCCCACGATAAAGGTGCGCCACCAGGACATTTCTACTAATAATCCTCATGGCATCGCAATA
>JANKOE010000002.1:7960544-7975742 GCA_026284465.1 Erythroxylum citrifolium | reverse complement strand
GTGAATGCAATGAAATCTATCAGTCTAACCCAATATTACCATAATACCCTTTGCTACCAGTAACGGGATGTTACAATTTGTGGTTACGAAATATAGCAGGAAAAGGATTATCCCTTTAAAATAGAAGATTTGTAACATCCCTTTATAATAGGAGATTTGCAACATCTTACCTTAGAAGGAGTCTATTTAGATATTTAGTATGATAACTAGTAAGTCAGCACTCAGCATCCTATTTCTACATTAGTCATTCCTATTCTTGTAAGAAGTCCTATTTATGGTTCTTCCTAAATAAACTGATATAATTAGCCTCTGTATAAGGCTACGCTATTTATGAATAAAGCATCAGACAATTTATCATAGAAATATTGCTTGAGAGGAAGAGACCTTGTCATGGATAGGTCTACCTCTTGCGTAGAAACATAGGGTCTTCTAGGAAAGGGAAGAACCCCAACAAGGGAAATCAAGAGGACTTCTTGGTGGATCATCCTGTGACTAGATCATACGCCCGGACCCATTTCACTGTCATTGTCAGTCTCACCTTATTTGTCATCAGGTCATTGTTGTAGTACTGATAATTTTGTGGTCTCATAGATTACTATTCAAGTTTGAAGTTGTCTTGTTGATCCCATAATTGTAATAATTATGGAGGGATATGTAGAATTGAAGGCTTCTTCTAAGCACACATAGTATTGGAAAAAAGTTAACAATATCTTGATCATGAATCGTACACATAGTATTGGAAAAAAGTTAACAATATCTTGATCATGAATCACTTGTTATCTTTTTGTTGATTTAGACCATATATGATTCTTCACTTTTATTTTTTTCTTGTAAAATTACTTCTCACATTTTGTTAATATGTAGCTATGTGATTTTTCTTACATAACACGTTTTGTTGACTGTTACTTCTGTATATCAAGATCCCCCATCTTCTAGAGCTTGGAGTCAATGCAGTGGAGCTGCTTCCTGTTTTTGAATTTGATGAGTTTGAGTTCCAAAGGCGCCCAAACCCCAGAGACCACATGGTATATTATGTTTGTTGTTATTTTGTTCTAAAACTTCATCTGTTTATATACTTGTTTGCTCAAATCTCCTGCACTTTGCCGTTTTGCATATTATGCCTTATAACTAGTTGCACTAGTGAATATTTGAATACATTTCATCAGAGGAATTTTGCTTCTTCTTTGATTATAAACAATTTCTAATAGATAAGGCATATTTTAATTTAACATAACTGCACGCTAATGGACAATGAAATATGGATAACTTAAGGTGCATAGTATGTTTAGGTTTGCTTATGTATTCTCTTCTAGCCATCGAAATGGAGTAAAAGCATCGGATATTTTGAAGTCCTGTCTCTCTACTTGATACGATTAACTCTTGGGTCCATAGAAAATCGCGAATCATTTGGCTTAAATATTTTTTAGAGAAATATGGTTGACATAAGGTATAAAACTTAACTTATTACATTACTCAAAGAGAAGGAAATACCCCGAACACATTACTGGTAGCCCAACAGATACTCACTGTAATCAAACTGGAGATGCATCATAGTACTGAAGATTTTTGTGTCAAACTTCTTATGCACCTCTTGTTTTGCTGCATAACTAAATGTAACAAATGATAAGCAGTTAATTTTTCTTCTTACCTTTCTCTTGAAGATCAATACATGGGGCTACTCAACAATCAACTTCTTTGCTCCAATGAGTCGGTATGCTAGTGATGGAGGAGGGCCTCTTAATGCATCTCATGAATTGAAACAAATGGTTAAAGCCTTGCATAATGCTGGCATTGAGGTAATGAATATCTTAAATTTCACATTTCCTGCTTCAATTGTCCTCTGTTGCAAGTTGTAAATGTGAGATGCACTGCCTTCATGTATCTGTGCTTGTGTGTGTTCATGTTGGTTATTTTGTGCTTGTGTTTGTGATTATATTGTACAAAACCTGAACTTATTAAGCCTTCAGCATATCATTCTTCATTCTGCAGGTTATTTTGGATGTTGTTTATAATCATACAAATGAGGCTGATGATGAAAATCCTTATACCACATCATTTCGTGGCATAGATAATAAGGTGCTTTGTGCTTCTCACCTTTGTTGTTGTTGTATTTTGGAGTTCCTACTTGTTCACTTCATTAGAGGCTTTCAAATGGGATGTGCTAGAATGAAATTAATCATCCAAGTGAATGGCATTCTAATTACTGATATCCTGGTTTCTTCTTATTATTGTTAACTTAGTTCTTAGGCAATGTTTTCAGAAAACACTAAATAATATTAGGGGGTTTCCCTATTAATCCTTTAAAGAATGCTAAAGTCTGAAATGTAAGTTCAAGAATGGAAAAGGTCACTAGCCGCACTTTACTTGGGAGCTTTTCTATTCTCCTTAGCTACATTTGCTACCATGATGTGGAATTTTCCTTGCTAGTCAATTATACATCCCAAAATCATCTGCAGGTTTATTACATGGTTGACCTAAACAACAAGGGCCAGTTGCTAAACTTTGCTGGATGCGGTAATTCTAATCATTGTGCTTTAATTTTCCCCTTTATGCTGGAATGTTCCTGATCTTGCCTTCCTATTCTGCTGGATTTCCGTTTTGAATGAAGTTTTCTGCTCTCCTCATGACATTAAGACTTGATGTAAAATGAGAAAACGAGATATAGGATTTCACCTGGCCTAGATTATTCCTTACTAGTTGTGAGGAATTACATGGCCCATTTTGTTCTCCATTCAGCTGTATTAGCAGGAATTATTGTAACTAGGCCACGTAAGAAACAGTCTTCTATACAAAGATTGATGTCTTACATCCACTTGTTTTCGTGTTTATTTGCAAGTTCTTTAGCACATATTTTGTCCAAGTAAAGCATAAAATTTATTATTTCCATCCATAAGTTTTATTCTTTTGTTTTCCATTGCGTCAACTAGATTAGAGAAGGGGAAATAAACATCAATATTCTTGTCTTATGTGACAAGATGACTAATGAAACAAATATGATCTGCCAAAGTTTTCGTGATTAGGATCTCCGATTATAAATCACCTACATGATTTTTATTCTTAAACTAAATGTATATCAGGCATGCTTTGTTAAGGTGTTCTAGCACTGCATATTTGAAGATTTTTAAGTTGCAATGATCAAAATTTCCAGGTAACACATTGAATTGCAATCATCCAGTGGTCATGGAGCTCATCCTTGATAGCTTAAGACATTGGTAAGGCCAGCATACATCATTTGTGCTAATATGTTGTAATCCATTCTGCACAGACAGGTTCCAGTACACATTATGTTCCAATAACAGATCATTTCGTTGTTTATGATTTAGACCTATTCTTTCGGTTCGATCATCATTTATGCCATCTTCTTTGACTGGAAATCAGGGTCACTGAGTATCATGTGGACGGATTTCGCTTTGACCTAGCCAGTGTTCTCTGCCGAGGAACAGATGGTTCTCCACTCAACTCTCCTCCAGTTATTAGAGTGAGTTGAAATGCCACATTGCATCAGCTTGATATCAGTGATGGATAGAACAGCTAGTATATTGATCTGCAATTCTTTGACAAACCAGGCAATTGCAAAAGATGCTGTTCTGTCGAGATGTAAAATCATTGCAGAGCCTTGGGATTGTGGGGGTCTTTATCTGGTTGGAAAATTTCCAAATTGGGACAGGTAACTCTTTTGTACTATGGTTGTCCCATCTAGTTTCTACTAGCTTTGTGGATTCCATCTCAAAACATGTCACCATCTCCTGCAATTTCAATATTGATGATTTGTGTGCTCTATAGTTTAGCCAGTTTGCGAGAAGTTCATTACTTTTTGCAAAAGCAAACATCAGGCATCAACTCTTAGTAGTCTTTTTTTGCAGGTGGGCGGAATGGAATGGGAAGTATCGTGATGACATAAGAAGATTTATCAAGGTAATGTGGTCCTATATGTTCTCCGCAATTAAAGGTTGCTTAACAAACATGAAATATCTACGGATAACATAATGGCATCTCTTTTATCTGAAATTTGCCGCGCAGCCTTTTGTCCTCAGGTAACAGTTTTCACGATTGCCGGTTATTGGTTCAATAATTGTTATTTAACCAATTGTTTAGAACAGGAGTTCTAGTACTAACATAAATTAGATTTTTGGATCTTGCTTGCTGAAGATTCTCATTTTCGATATCTTGCTTTAATATTCCATCTCGGCGAGCCAATTAGTATCCTTTCGTTTCATAAAGTTGGTGTTTTCTTGACATTTTATTTTCTTCTTAGCTGCTTCATCATCTATTCCTCTTTATATTCGTTCTTTTAAGATTGATAGAGGTTGCTGATTTACCATTTATCCTCACTTTACTGATTTACCATCTATAGGGTGATATTGGGATGAAAGGCTCCTTTGCCACTCGTGTTTCAGGATCTGCTGATCTCTACAGGGTAAGAATTATTCATGTCTTCATCAGCATGTTTGTTGCCTGTTGTCTTTCCTTGGTTATCTTCTGAGATGCCTTCTTTCATATAGACATTGTATACTGTTGCTCGTTCATTTAACACTACTGACTTGGAGTTCTTCTCCTTCTTCAGGTAAATAATCGCAAGCCTTTTCATAGTGTTAATTTTGTTATTGCACATGATGGGTTCACACTGTATGATCTAGTTTCCTACAATTTTAAGGTAAAAGCAGACCTCAAAAATGAATTAGTCTGTATTCATTTGAAAAGCTGCATCAAGTGGCTGACTTGATTGTTGGTTTTATAGCACAATGATGCTAATGGAGAAGGTGGAAACGATGGAAGCAATGACAATTTAAGCTGGAATTGTGGCTTTGAAGGTAAGTTTTCATGTTTACTGTGCTTCAACTATAATTCATAATTCCTTTGGCTTTGCAAGTTTGGTTGCATTTGAACTGATACTTATCTAAACGTGTAGCCCCATCTTTTACTGTGAATAACCGTATAAGTGAGAAATCGATTATCTTGGCAGTAAATAGCAGCTATGCAATAAAATCTATTATAGTCAAGGACAAATAATTTTATAGGATTTATGGTAGTCGAGGAAAATAATTTAATCTGCCAAAATGGAAGCTAAACATGGGTCAAAAATAATCTTGGGGCCTGCAGCGTCAAATCTCTTATCAATTAGGGCCTTTGGTCTTCTATTTTTTTGTGATTACTCACAAAAAATCACCGATGATGCGTTTATGCATTTATCCATTTTATTTCTTTGACAGGAGAAACGGATGAATGTAATATTAAAGCCCTACGGTCTAGGCAAATGAAAAACTTCCATTTGGCTTTGATGATATCTCAGGTACGAAGTGTTTTTAAACTTCTGTTAATGTTAATGAAGGGTGTTTACACCGATGCTTAAGCGATGTGGATTTATCATGGCGAATCATGGTAGATGAGATGATTTCGGATTGTGGCTTTGCATCTTTATCAATATAGTAACTCAGTTTCCTCCTGTTGGAAGATTTGGGTCTACTGCCACCCTCTTCTTCATCTCAACTCCACAAATGATAATTTGACTACATATGCATGCTTGTATTTGTATATAGTACCAATGCTCTTGCAGCAATGGTGTAAATGTGGAATTCATATCACCAGGGAACGCCAATGATGCTAATGGGAGATGAATATGGCCATACTCGCTATGGAAATAACAACAGCTATGGACATGACACATCTATTAATAATTTCCAGTGGGAGATTGTAAGTTCCATTCCATTTCTTTCATTTTGATGCCTCCGTCTACTTGGCTAATGCACGGTTGTCGTATGACAGTTGGACACAAGAAGGAGTAGTCACTTCAGGTTTTTCTCTGAGTTGATAAAGTTCCGACTAACACATAGAGTATTCAGACATGAAAATTTTCTCACCCGAGTAAGTCTTTCCTTAACAATCTCTGTTTTCAGTACTGCATTTCATGTTATGAACTTCTCATATTTTTTATCTTGGTAAGGAGTCCCTGAAGTTGTCTATTCCGTACAGGATGATGTTACATGGCATGAGGATGACTGGGACAACACAGAAAGCAGATTCCTTGCATTTACGTAAGAAACCATACCCGTCTTCCCTCTGAAATATAGTTGGTAAATATGTATCTGCCTTTGTCGACTTTAGTTTCATGAAGGTAGTAATTTCATGTAAAAATTTTATTTTATCACCGATTTGGTTGACAGTTCTTTCAAAATTACTGTTTATTTTAAAGATGCATCTACCTTTCGTTTACTGTGCCTTCAAAATTAAAACTTTTTAAAGAAAATGTTGATGCCTTCAATTTTCCTTCATCACACGAAACTGAATTTGATAGGATCACGGTGAACCGTAGTTAGTTTCCTTTGTTATGAAGATAGTGTCAATACACCTCTCCGGTAATGCATTTGATCCACTTACCCGCGTTGAATTACTCTGTTTTTCTCCCGTACAGGCTTCATGACAGTGATGGGGAAGATATCTTTTTAGCATTCAACGCTCATGACTATTTTGTTAAAGCTTGTATACCCTCACCACCATACAAGAGGCAATGGCTTCGTGTGGTAAAGTTTCTTTTACATTTCTGGTGGATCTCAAAGTTGCCACTTACTGCTTTTTACTTTTAACCTCATTTTCTCAAATCTGTAAAAGATGCTTTTAGTCGGTCTAATATCAGCTTCCTCACCACCTATATAGTGTTGACATTTTTACAATCATCTTGTAGAACAAAATGATTGTTGTTATATAAAATACTATATTTTGATACTTCCAAGTTTCTTCTGACTGATTCTGCGCATAAACTCTTATTACATTGCAGGTGGACACCAATCTGGAATCTCCGGATGACATCGTCCCGGAAGGCGTCCCAGGCACTAGAAGCACTTACAATGTGGCTCCATACTCGTCCATTCTTCTTGAAGCTAAACGTGTATGAGTTCCACCTCCGTACAAATTAGCACTTCCAATAACTTGGACCTGGAGTGCTAGTCACTTAAACCAAATAAAGCTCCAGGGTCCAGTGCATGTAGAGCACAGTTGTCGGTGTAGCAGTGGGTGCTTTAGTTTCAGTTTTAAACGGACTACTAAGGTTATGTCCTGAACATGAGATTGTATTACAGTATTAGCAATGGGTGCTAAGCCCATATGAAACATTTTTCTTTTTCCTAAAATATCGGTGCTAAATTTGGGGAAATTTCAGGAAAACTCACACCCTAATTATAAATAGTTGGTATAAAAACTAGAAGATTATAATTGGCGCTACAGGCTGGATGATGTCTTGCCGGAAACGGTAAAACCCAGTACCATGAACATGGTGTATACAGCTGTGCACCAAAACTGCCACCAGTTCCAAGCTCATAGGACCGTTCGAAGGTTGGTTGAACTTGGTCCCTGAAGATTAGCTCTAAGCTGGTGGTTGTTAGAGTAAGGGACCGACAAATGTGTTGTCATAATTACGTCATCCAACTTTGCGCAAAACTGAAAGTAAGAAAACTAGTGGTCCGTCTACTAGTGCGTGCGGTGCACAATGTTCATGCTCAGCATCTTCTAATTTAACAAAAGCATTTATCAAATGCTTTATACCATATTAAACTTGATTAAAAACACTAGATCAATTTAGAACTTACTACTCAATTAATAATTAAAAGATAAATTAATTAAAAATTAAATATAATTAAAAATTAAAAGACATTATCTTTTAATTATATTTAATTTTTAATTAATTTTATAACAATTGATTAATTTTTTAAAATTTTATCTTATTAATTTACTTTCTGTGAGTTTTTTAATACATTAGAACCACTAATAGCGTACGGAAACGAGTCCCGGGGTAATTGATTCTGAGAACGAAGTCACCGCCATTAGCCTGCGGTGCGGTCCTCATCGGACGTTTAGTGGGGAAAGTCGTTCTCCCGACGACAGGTGTTGTGTGTCGAGAAACCTCAAAAGTACAAACCCACATTGACCCATCACTTCTCCTCCTGTCCCAATTTACATTTTTCCCTTTTTCTATTTTCTTGACCACTATCAGCATCATTGAGTTGAGCCTACACTTTACCTCAAAGGAAAAGGCCCAGCTCACCAACCTACCCTGCCTTTATCAAGTGAGGCTTTGGAGAGGACGACAGTCTTTCTTTTCTAATTTGTATAAAAAGGCTATCTCTATAACTTAAATCGCTTGAAAGTCACTATTCGATGAGGGTAGTGTTTTAATTTAAGAAAAAAACAATATTTTGCTTTCCCTGTAATGAAAATCTTAAAGTAGATTTTTTAACTAAGAAAATAACCTAAATCCAATTAAACTCAAATAAAAATAATTAATTAATTTTGCGGAAGTTTAAATTTATCAATATTTTAAATTGATTTTTAATTTTAAATTAAGTTGTATACTAATTTTATAATTTGATTCGGATTGAAATAATTAAATTCAATTAATAATGGTTGGGTCGGCTGTGCTAGGCCAAGGCCCAGGCCCAGGTCCACACGTTCACGGCCCATTCGCAGGTGTTAGTCTCTCATGCAAACGTAAAGACCTACATAAAGACCTAAACCTAGCATTTATTCTATATATAAGGTACTATTTCGCCATGATATAGGTATGACGTTACAGTCCTATTTTTCTATGTTTTTAGCAACCAATACCTTTTCAAAAAAGACTAACTTGAGCGTCGAAGGGATCTGCCGGCAATCAACCCCCGACGTGCCTTATTTGTTTTGTAGGAGTCCTTTAGCTAAAGCAAGTCGCGATCATGGATCCAAGCAGTAACATTCAGCCCTAGCAGATTCAGGCAGAATCAAATAAAAATACTATTATTTTATTAAATAAATAAAATAAAATAAACCGAAATTTAAAATTTTCTCAAGTTATTGATTAAATTTTAATTTATCAATAAGTAAAAAAGATGAATAGCAATTACCAACTCGAAATGTTTTATTAAATAAATGAAACAGAACAAAATATTTTAAATTTAATTAAAAATAAAATAAAAAGGGGAACATTGACTCGGAGCCAACTCCCCCCGTTACCATTTTCAGGCTCAGCTTACTTTGTGAAGTCCATACATAATACGCGTTACATAACATTTGACCACATCTTATATCTCATGTTCACACAATGCAAATCTTCTGTTACAGCATACAGAATGCATTTGGTAGGAATAATGCATTGCATTTTGGTGAGTTTATGGGCATCGCATGTTAGTAGCGAATCTTCCCATCAATCAAATGCTCTATGCTTGTAGTTGTCGATTGTAAATGATTCCTTCCATCATTAACATTTTATCAAATCATAAAGTTAGCGATTCTACATTATGATGTGTCTTAACTAATACACAGCTAAATGTATGTATTGACATAAATAAGAATTGTAGTACAAATGAAAACATTTGTGGGATTGGAACGTTGATGTAAAGTAAACAATCCAAAAGTCAGGCCGGCTATGATTGACCTGTAACCATGTCGATGTTGCTGAGTTGGATCAAACTATCGCTTTAAAAGGAAATATATCTTTTTGAGCAACGTAAAACTTAGAAATTTGAAACCCAACAACGCGTCGATCACAACGGTTAGTAGAATCTTGTTCCGTTATTAATTGGTAGCTGTCTAGATCTATTACACGCTTCCATTACCATTTTACGTTGTCTGTCTGTACTGCTTCTTTATATAAAAAACTCGACAGAAAAAATAAAAATAAAAATAAAAAGTACAGAAAAAGGAAGGAGTGATCGAACGACGGAAACGAAGGAGCTTAAAATCAACGCGTTATAAAGATGACCGTTGATGAGGAGCAAATCGTACAGTCCAGATTCTTTACGAGAACCACGTGGCACTAAGAGTTTTATTGAATAGGGCTGTAGTCGTAATTTCAGGAAAGAACTCGGACAGACCACTCAACTCAAATCCTTAAAACCTCCTACCATAAATACCCCAGCCTCATCAATCCCTAGTCAAGTGTTTCTGTTCTGTTGCCTCTCTCTCTCTCTCTCTCTCTCTCTCGGTCTGTTTGTCTGTCTGTCTGTCATTTTGGCTTCTTGCTCTCTCTCACTTTCTTCTCATCAATGGCGTCGAACAGCTTCGTGACTTTGATGGTTCTCGCTTTATTCGCCGTCTCTGCCTTGGGCCAGGCTCCAGGAGCCGCTCCAACCGGCGCACCGTCGAAATCACCGCCGTCGGCTCCTGCTCCTAAGACTGCTCCTCCCACTCCAGCTCCAACAACTTCTACTCCTCCAGCGGCGTCCCCTCCTACTCCCTCGACAGTTCCCGCCGCCTCTCCGACCGGCTCTCCTACCAGCTCTCCGCCTGCTCCCAAGGCTCCAAGCTCAGCCCCCTCGGTGGCTGTTACTCCAAGCGCAGCTTCATCTCCTGGAGCATCGCCGACCTCAACTCCTGGGAGCGGTGCTGTTTTGAACAGAGACGTGGCGGTATTGGCAGTTGTCGGAGCAGCTCTTTCGTGGACTTTGTTGATGTAGATCTGATGTCTGATGCTTATCATCAGCAGTTCATTTTTTTAGAACTTTGCATTACATTAGGCTTATGAGTCTCTTGCTTTTTCACATTTTATTGGGTGTCTATGGACAGTGATGAGTGACTTTTGCGTTATTTTGACTGTTGAGAATTTGATTATTATTTAATTATATTCACTCTATATTTATTTATGCCATTCTTGTTATTATAGAGTGAATGTCTTGTTTCGACCTGATTCTGAGGCGATGAAATATTGTTATTGAAAATGATATAACTCACTCTCTATAAATTGCATTGCTTAAATACTTCAAGAAATAACTAAATAATTGAAGAAGAAGAAGGTTAGGGCCTTGGGGCTATGGGGGATGCGGTGGTACGATGGATGTCACGTGATCACAGCTGTAAAACTAAGCCTTGAGGTTTCAGACATCCATGTGCTTTCTCGACAACACTACACGGGAGAGAGAGAAAGGACTAAAGGAAGACGACAAGAAGAGATGCTTTAAATACATACGTTTCTCGGGGTGAGGTTTGAATCTGTAAAGCTTCCATATTATCGGCCTCAGTTGTTGGTTAGTAGTTATATCTGAAACAAACATAAGTTTTGTAAGAAAGAGTGGCCAAGCCCACAAACAGGAAATTGCACTTAAAAGAGTGGCCAAGCCCACAAACAGGAAATTGCACTTAACAGACATCAATCTTTTATTAATTCAGTAAAATGTGACGGTAACAAAAGATGATAAAATTCAAACTTTTTGGTTAACATAGTTGGTGGCCACGTACCCCATTTGCCTTTTGACACTTTCTCCCTCCACAAAGTGGGCTTTACCTGCTGGAAGAATGGATGTTACAGTAGTAGTGTGTGTGTGGGACGGCAACTTTTGCAAAGTGGAATATTTATCATGGAAAGGTTGGCAGTACTATCATTATGTGTTTATTTTTTTCTTAGTTGGTGTGGTCTTCTTGGTCAAGTCCATTCGGCGACCCTCTGCGCAGAACTTACTTGATATGAATGCAGGAACGAGGCCATCGGACAAAGCAGTGGTCCCTAAAACTTTGCCTTGCCCGGTTGAATAATAGAACCCGCATGAGTAGGATGTTGATGTTATATCAACTCTTACCCTGCGACCATGACAGGACCAATTATGAAGTTCTATTTTCCTTTTACGTGCATGCATGAAAAGTCTGCAGTGTGTGATCTGCTTATGTTGTTTCCGTTAATATGGAAATTGTAAAGAATTACAACTAAAATAACAAAATGACTCAGGAGTTTGGTCTGAAGAAAAGCTGCCCATTCCTCCTACACATCTTAATAGCGTAGAAAAGAATCCTACTTTACTTTGGAAAAAGCAGTTCTTGACATCTTGTGCCTGTGCGAGCATTAAGACTGGCCTTTAAGTACGAATCATGGCTTAATTAAAAAGGCCCAATTCAATAGGCTATTAAAAGAATAAAAGAACTGGGCTATGTAGAACAAGAGTGAACGTTGGAACCATTTGCCTGGGATTTGGAAGGAAATCCTTCACACCCAGTCTTTCTCATAATGCTTTACCAGTCCAATCCATAACCTCTAATGGTCTTCTTGGAGCCTGCTAGATAATTTAGACGAACTTCACTGTTTCGATTTATACAGTATCGTCATTTCACCAACACGTCTTCAGATTAGATCCTTAAGTAAATGACAAATCAGGCACGATTACTTACCATTTCCGTCCTTGATTTGGGATCTTTACCTCACAAATGTACTTTCTTTAGATAACAAAACCTTGTATGCAACTACGTCGGGTTGGAGATGTTGTTCTTATGTCGTTTCCAGAATCCAGAATCCAGATCCAAATGAATAAAAATGCATGATACTGACGCCAACTTAAACTAATGTTTATACATCAAATGTCGATCATAACAACAGTAACTACTTTTCCTAGGAAAGCAGGAATACCCCTCATCCCGAACTCACATACCAGAAACAGTACATACGATTTTAAGGAAAATTTTGAAATGAAAACGAGCACTGCCTCTATCCTGGCTATCGTGGCCAAGCACTGCACCAAACTTAAAAGAAAAACATCAAACAGAAGGCAAGCCATGTAGCCGCTACAGCTACAAATGGTGAAACAGCACCTGCAGAGGATTCAGGGATGTTAGATGCTGGTCTATAGATGCTTGTGGTATTACTACTGGAAGTTGATGGACTGGTGGTGGTACTAGTTCCGGCGCTGGAAGATGGAGTGCCCGATGAGCTTGACGGCGGCGTTGAAGACCCTGCAGCGGCAACTGTGATTGCAAGCTTCATGCCACTTCCACAATGACCAGGAACACTGCAGATGTAGTAGTGAGTACCAGCGGTCTTCAGGGTGATGGTGGTGGGACTGCTTTGATCTGAAGTGATCGAATTGCCAATTGTACATGTGTTATAATCACTTCCACTCACTTCATCAACGGTGTGGCCTCCTCCATAGTTAAATACTGTCGTATCAGAACAGAGAATAATGCGTTAAGCTAGGTGGTTATTGGAAAAACTGTACTTTTTTTATCGCCGAAGTTAATAAAAGATGGGGACTCACCGAGGCTATCTCCAACTGCAAAGGTTTTTCCACTCGACCATGTGCTATAATCATTGCCCATTGTCCAGCCTCCGGTGTCTCCTACTGTGTAAACTGTAGCCAAACTCGGCACCACCATACACATGGCTAGTACCGCACAAACAACTCCTCTAAGTACTAAGGTTGCCATTTTTCAGAGGAAAAGAGTAAGAGAAGATGCTCTAATGGGATGGTTGTTATGCTGGCTCTAGATCAGTCCTTGTGGTGGTTCCTTATATAGGAGTGTGAGTGTAAATGGAGTCAGTAGAATTAGGTCCACTTGATGCCTCTGATGAACTGTGAGATTGATAGACGGACTAGTTCCATGTTGATGACTTGCGACATACTCCTCACCTAATGCTTGAGAAAATGGGGTATGCTTCAGTTTGGCATATTTGTTAGCTGAGGCCCTGAGGGTCTATTATTACTGTGTTGAATAAAATTAAAAGCCGGTTCAACCGTCAATGGAAAGGCAGCGTTATTTCTCTTTAAAGATAACAGGTAATTATTGGTTTAAATGTTTCTTTCGACCATTGTCATGAATGAAACAAGTTATAGCATATGTCAATTCCCTTCTGAGAGTGATGCGACCGTCTAGTCCACATCTTGAGAAGTTTGTATGGTAGGTAAGTTGAGATAGGAAAAGGTAATAAAGTAATAGAACATACTTAAGACATACTCAAGGCCAATTAGAAGTCTAGACTAGACGAAAGATAGGCTAGTTGTGATTGGTTTTCTAGAGTTGTTCTACATCCTATACATAACAAGAACTGGTGCTCACTAGCCATTAAAACCAAGATGGTCTTGCGTGCACCAGCTGAATCCTGATTCTAAACCGTATGAAGTATTCACTTCCACAGAATTCTTTGCTTAAGTGTTGTCGCTTGCTTAATTGTCAACAAGATTCCTCCTCAGGTCTAAACAAGAGTCCAGTGTGCTTTACAACAATCAGAACGTTCCATCTTCAATGCGAAGAGATAGTTTCAACTGACGTGTCTGTCCAAAATCAACAGAGGAGCAGGTGGTTCTTTCATAACAACGAGGAACAGTGATATTTCAAGCAAGATTGGGTTCTTATCCTCTATACCCAACGCCGTGTTTCAATTCTGTTCCGCACTAAAAATAATGTTATTTTGAGTGTCGTTTTTGGCACAGAATAATGTTAAAACAGGGTGTCGAATAGTGCCAGCAAGATTGGACCCTCGTATTCCAATTTTTTCTCATCAGACAATTGGGAAGATAACGATTTGTGGAAAGATGGAGTGTCGTTTTGTTGATCAAAGCAGTGAACCTAAGAAGCGAATAGGGTCACCATCCACATGATTACCATTAAACTTAACCAGGACCACTGGCATGATTATCAAGGCCATGTGAGCTTTTTGAGACATGGGGTTTCGGTGACTTTTAACTTGGTTGAGCTGTATGAGTTCCATTTGGGTTCAGGCCAACAACTACTCTATTGTTTCTGTGTGTAGTGTTACCAACCACGTCGTGTTTGACCCACTTCAAAAGGGCACAGCTCCACCTCCAATTGACATATCCTTACTTGTGCCTGTTTCTATTATATTTATTGCTTCTCTCTTCATTCCTATCGACTGAAAGAACAACTCAATCCTTAAAACTTGATGCATATACCCTTTTGTCCCTGCTTTTAGAGTAGTGTTATCTTTAGACCGTGACCATAAGCATTGGAGGGAATATCATCATTACTTCTTTTTAAAGCTTCATTGGACTTTAAGGACATGGGAATTAGAATAAAGAAAGAGTGGTTATTTGGGGCATTCTCATCTTTTCTCGGTTCAGAATTTTGCAGATAGAGACATTTTGTTTCGTGTCTTCTCTGTTAGGTGCCTGTCCTTGTGCCAAAAACGTAAGAAACAGGTAAGATAGAAGGGCTAAGAACCTGCATCATTCATCTTCTGACCGAAACTGGATCCTGCAAACTGTAAAAGATTGTCAAAATCATTCGAGCTATACCTAATCTTTTAGGCAAAATTTCAACATCTAAAAGTGAAATGTGGAAATGAAAGTGTCTCTATCTTGTATCTTTGGTTATTTTTATCTGAGCACAGACACAACATGTTGCCAATGTCAATCATTTATGGATCGACAATCATTAAGCGCGTACCTGTATCTATGATTGATTTCGTGTTCGTTGTATGTTGATTCCTTACAGAGCGTTTATTTCCTCTCGTCTTCT
>JANKOE010000002.1:7939528-7949870 GCA_026284465.1 Erythroxylum citrifolium | reverse complement strand
ATGCAATAAACATTTAATTGGACAATTATCATACATGACAAAATTTAATTTAACTAGTTTGGTCACTTTGGTGACAAGCAAACTATTTTAAATGTCCATAATGTCATGTATTATATTCTACATATACTAGGAAAATTTAATTCCAATTATTACATAATATAAAATATTCCATCCTAAAATTATATTATGTATAAATCAATTATGAATTAAATAATCCCCTATGTTCCATCCTAAAACTATTTTTCATTGGGATTAAAGTCCATAATTATTTACTAACCCAATATCATCCTTCAATAGTCCAAAGGCCCAAAAAATCAGTCCATAAATGTTTCATGGGCCTGAAAGCCCATCTGAACAGCACGTGGGTCAAGGGGCAGCGTCTGGCGCGTGTGGTCCTTGGCGCTGCGTCAGGCGCGTGCCTGACGCTGCGCCCTTTCAGGCTGGCGTCTTCTTCCAGACGCCTCTGTTCTGGTTTGTTTCAATTTTTTTTAATAACTGTCAATTCTTCGATTGCTCTTCCTACGATGTGCTTCATATCACAAACACAGAGGATGATTTCTTTTCCATATCTTGGATTGAGTCAACAAAAACGTAATCCACCATCGTTTTCTACGATGGGTATTATTCGACACAAATCCCATTGATTTTATTACTCTAAACCACCCATCCATAACAGGGAAGTTTAAACCACCCATCAGAAGTTATCAGCCAGATTCTTTGGCCCATTTCAGATTGTTGAAAAGTATGGGGCTATCTCCTATAAGCTTCAATTACCTGCACACTCTAGGATTCATCCGGTATTTCATGTATCCCAACTCAAGAAGGCAGTGGGAAATTATGCAGTGGAAGCTACTATACCTGAAGGGCTGGAGGTGGAATTGGAAGAGATAATCGAACCAGAACAGGTGTTGGCCAGTAGAGAAATCACTAAGGCAGGGACTTCCATCCGTCAATGGTTGATCCAATGGAAAGGCAAACCTATAGAGAATGCTACATGGGAAGATGAACTAGTTATTCGCAGCCAATTTCCTCACCACAACCTTGGGGACAAGGTTATTCTTCCAGAGGGGAGCAGTGTTAAGACTGATAGAGATGGGGTTAAAAAGGGGAACAAACCTAGTATATGGAGAGTGTACTCGAGGAGACTAAAGGAGGGTAGAGGGGGAAGTTAGTTAGTCGGTTAGCATAGGTGAGCTGGCATAACAGAATGGTGAGAGAGGGTGAGAGGTCTGGTTTTATGAGGAAGGAAAGGAGGAAAAGGCAGGAAAGAAAATAGTGAGACTTTGGGCAGAGAGAATCGATATTCTCCCTGAGGAGCTTTTCTATCTCTGGTATAGATAGTGGTCAGTGGACTATATCTATAAGTATCAGTGTTAAAACACTGATTATATTCAATAATATACTCATCTTTAGTATTCTAAACTACAGTTTCTATCTGATTTCCACTAGGGCCATCGCCCATCGAGGCTTCGTTCTCCCTGCTGATGCCTCAACAATTTTTTGTTCTCCTCATCCAGTTTGTTGTTTTACCAGATAGCAGCTCAACCTACAATTTAAGCCATGTTTAATCTAATTTCAATTTGGTCTTTATTTACCAATGTTGTCAGAGACGAGTCAAGTAAACTGTTTTTCATGTCTGTGCTGTCAGCAGATGAATCGCAGTTAATTTTTTCTTCTTTTGTTTTGGAGTTTTTGTAAAGTCAAAAGCTCGAAGAGGGACTAGCAACAATATGAAGGTTTTTGGTACCGATCTTCGATACCGGTCGGTATCAAGAGTTTTCGTTTATTACTAGCCGATATCGGTCGGACTGTAAGTTTTTAAAAAAGCAAGGAATGTTCTGCAAATATGAAAATTTTTTAACCTAAAACTAAAACCCACCCCCACCTCTACACACCCGATACTATGCTTACCTTTTGATTTTTTTCACAATTTCTCACATACTCTCACTCACCTCTGTTCTCTTTCTCTCGTTCTCCTCTCCACCTCTGGCGATGCTGCTCCTTCTCTGGTGACTGTCATCTTCCTCTCCGGTCCATACCAGCATCACACAATCTTCAGCCCTCCTCGGCTCCTCCACTTGAACACGCCACCATCTTCAGCCCTCCTCCATAAGGACCACTGCACCACATCGTCGCCACCACTGAACCTCCTCCACGCCACTGTCATAGTGTCATCTACTACTCTCCTTCACGCATCAGTAGTTGTCAGATCTGGAATAATACCAGATCTAAACCGACCCAACTCAAAAACTTAAAGTTGTGAATTTTCTTAGGTGTGTTTTGACTTTTCAATTGATTTTTTTCTGCTTAATTGCATTTTTGTACTGTGAATCGGTTGGAACTTGAAAGTTGGAATTAAATTATGAATTGCATTTGTGATTTGAGCTGGTTAGATATTGGATAGAACATTGGAGTTGAATGAAATTATTCAAAGATTTGTTTTGATTTATTTTTGGTTTAGTTAATTGATTATGGATTGGTTTACATGAGATTTATGTTTAAGTTTTGTTATGATTGAAATGCACGACATAGGAATTTGTGATGACGTGAATTGAAAGTTTGCAACAACTTAAATTAAAAATAAAAACTGAGAATGGAAAGACTTAAATAATTAATTGACACATTCTTAAAATTTGTGGAATGGTATTTCATTTTTAGTATTTGGGTATTGGCTTTAGGTAAATAATTAATTGAATATAAAATTATGCTATTGTAAATTAATAATAATTCGGTTGTAGTTAATGGTATTTGGATATTGGCTTTGGGTAAATAATTAATTGAGTATAAAATATGTTAGAATGATTTGGTAATATATATGTGTGGGCTATCATAAATAATTATAATAGATAATGTGTGAAAGTAGTGTTGTATATGTGTACAAAGGAACTTTTTTTCAAACTGTGAACATGTTGTAGGCTAAACTCTAACCACTTATACTAAGACTTATTAAGGTCCATTAAAAATCGTAGAAGCAACCTATGTAATTAAGAACCAAATATAGAATGATGTATATAATATTATGGTTTGTTAGAAATGAAAAGAAGATCCGAATCTTTAAATAAGAAAAAAAAATTCCAAAGAAGTTATATCCTTTAACTTGATCCTTATGTTATGAATAGATGTGTATGAACAATTGTATAAGATATGTCATTCATTATTTGGTAACTATGTAAATCATACCCTTTAACTTGATCCTCATGTTTGAAATTTTTAATTGAAATTGTTCGAAATGGAAATTGTTTATGTATGTTTTGTGATTGTTGTAAAAGAAAATTGTTTATATATGTTTTATGTAATTATGTTTGTTGAATAACTGAATTGTTAATTTTTGACTTATAGTGAATTGTGTTTGATAAAATTTAATTGTGTATGTCGTAACTATACAAAATGAGTTATATTATATAAGATGGATATGTGTATTGTGTAATGAAATGATGTGTTATTTATTTTGATATATGCATTCATTTATTTTTATAGATAAATGAAAGAAAGTTCGAGTACTCCTAATCAAGCCACATTAGGAAGATACAATGATCAAGCTTGGACTCATGCTGCATTGGTTCCCGGTATGAGGAACCATACTATTTGTTTGTTTTGTATCAACCATTTGAAAGGTGGAGGAATCACCCGATTAAAGAAACAATTAGCTGGGGTTAAAGGAGATGGGGAACCCTGTAAAAAAGTAAGTCATGATGTAAAGTGGCAAACGAAAATATTGCTTAAAGAATATCAACATGAGAAAGATATAAGGGAAATGTTGAATTTTGAAATTGGTAGTAGAAGTTCGTTTACTGGTTTTCGTGGTAATTATGGAAATGCTGAAGGTGATAATGGTTGTGGTAGTGGTGGTGTTCCATCCCAGGCCTAAGAAGAAACACCTGGACCTGATGTGACGAAGAGAAGAAGATGGATGACTAGTTTTTTTGCACCACGAACAACTCCTGGAGCCCAATCTTCAATTCGTAGTGCAATGTAATCAAGAGATGCGACTCACAATGTCGATATGGCAGTAGCTAGATGGTAATATGATACAGATTCATCATTCAATGTTTATTAGTCTTATTATTATCAACCTATAGTGGATGCAATAGCTTCTTATGGTCAGAGATTCAAAGGTCTTTCGATTGATGACTTAAAAGGTAAACTTTTGAGTTGTTTTGTTTCTGAAATTAGAAGTTATTTGGCAGAAAGAAGAATGAATTGGGCTACTTATGGATGTTCAATCATGTCTGATTATTGAACAAATAGGAGACAAGAGCCTATTATTAATTTTATGGTTTATTCTACAAATGACTCGATATTTTTAAAATATATTGGTGCATATGGTCTTATTAGGAATAGTGAGACTTTGTTTAAGATATTTGATGAAGTTGTGAACGAAGTAAGGCCAGAAAATATTGTTTAGTTTATTACTGACAATGATTCCACTTATAAAGCGACAGAAAAAAGTTGCAGAATAAGTATAATTCTTTTTTTTTGGATTCCTTGTGTTGCACATTGCATTGACCTAATGCTAGAGAATATAAGGGATCTAGGTATTTTCCTATTATTGATGAGACTATGCAGAAAGCTAAAAAGGTGACCAAGTTCATCTATAATCGTGCATGAGTATTGAATTTAAGGAGAAATGAATTTACCAATGGTAGGAATTTGCGTAGTCCTGTTGTGACAAGATTTGCAATAAGTTTTTTATCACTTCAGTCTTTTGTTACGATTAAGAAAGAGTTTAGACAAATATTTACAAGTGATGAGTGGATTGCATCTCAGCATGCTAGGTTTAATGCTAGAGTAGAGTTTGTAGAATTATACTGGAAGATAAAAAATTTTGGTCTCAATGTCAATTTGTTATCCGAGTTTGTGAGCCTTTGATGAGGGTGCTTCGCTTGGCTGAAAGTGAAAAAAGCCAACAATGGGTTATTTTTTTGAAGTCATGAAGAGAACTACAGAAGTAATCAAGGTCACTGAAACATAAGCCTTCTTTGTACACACCATGTCTTTCAATCATTAATGAGAGATAGGAAAGACAACTTTCTTCTCCAATGTTTGCAGCTAGGGCGTTTTTGAATCCTAGTGTCTATTTTAGACTCGATTTTACTAGGCAAGCTGAAGTTAATAGAGGAATGCTTTTAACTATTACAATAATTGTTGGCATTGATGTAACATCCTGTTACCTGCGGGAAGGTTAGAATTGTAAATATGAGTAACCAATGAGAGCTTAGAAAAGCACTTTCATGCTCATACATAATATGGCATACACATATGTGTGAATAGTGAATTTTTCTGCACATGAAAATAATTGTACATGCGTTCATGAATAATTCTGGGTATAATTGGATTGATTTATGTATTTTTGTGATTTGGAATTTATTTACATTGGAAATTTTATTGATTAGTGGATTTGAAATATTTTTAAATTTTTTATTTTATTTTCGAAAACTATAGAGAATTATGGAAATTGATGGAAAATAGGAAAAAGAAATTAAAAGAAGATTTGGAGATATTGGATTGCAAAGATGAGAGCTTAATGGAGTTAGTTTCAAAAGAAACTAAGTTAGAGGATAAGCATTAGGAAAGTGACAAGTGTCACTAACTAAAAGATTTTTAGAACTTGTAGAAAGTAAGTAACAATATCTGAGAGTTAAAAAGGTTAAGTGATTTTTTCTAAGTTCTTTCTTCTTCATCACCTTCTTTGGTTTTCCTCTCAATACACAAAGTGTTTCATCAAAAGTCCTTCTAAAAGATTTCTGTGCTTTTCCTTCTCCAATACCAACCCCGCCTTGCAAGTGGTTTCCTTTGCCTTAAAAAAAACCAGAAGTTGGTTAGTGTTTATAGTGGATCACATTAGTTTTACATGGAGTTTAGGGCTTTGGGGATAGTTGAAGATTTTGGAATCTTTAACAAGTTAAGTATTGAGAAAATCTTTTAGAGTTATAGATTTATGAAATGAATTTGATAAATTCATTGTCATTTGCATGAACATGGGGTTTACGTGGGATGAAAATACGGATAAAATGTTGTTTTAGTTTTGATGAATTTTTAGTGATCAAGTGATGTGGAAATGAATTTTGGAGTTTGAAATAGCAATAAAATGATGTATGAAGTGAGTGTAGAAAATCAAACAATGAAAAGGTGGTATACTTTGTTTCTTATTTTTTTCATTGTGCATGATTATATATATATGTGTGTTTATGTGAGTTGGTGTTTTCCTTAGAAATGATTAAGAAAATGATGTTTGAGTTGAATAATGATTGTAAAATGATGGTTTGAGATGGGAATGAGTGTAAAAATGAAGGTTAAGATGAAACATGAAGATTGAGAATGAAAGTTGGAAATGCAGTAAAGTAACAGAGCATAAATAGGTTGATATGAATTTTTGGCTTTTGATGGTTTTTAATTAAACTTGTACATTTTGGAGTGGTATGAATTTATGGTGAATGAGTTTAACAAAATGGAGTGGAATTGACTAGAATAAAAATTTGAAAGGTTCGTTTTTGAAAATGGAGGTCTAAAAATTTTCTGGGAATGAATAGTAACAGTGATGAATTTTCGAGTTGAAACTTCTATGAATTTTCTGCATTGATCTAGATAGATTTGGACAAAATTGTCTTCATTAAAGTTATAGATCTTTCTTTTAGCTTTCCATTGATATAAAATTTGTAAAATTTGGAGTTCTGGATCAATCGTTATGGGGTTTAGAAGTTGAGATGTCAGTGAAGAAGAAGAAGTGAAAAAGCACCGTAGTGCAACAGCACTACGGCGAGTTTTAAGATTTTAGGCCAAAAACACCGTAGTGCAAATGCACAACAGTGACTTTGAGGGTTAGCCAAAAAGCGCCGTCGTGCAAAAGCACGACAGCGACTTTGGGGAGTTTAAGCAAATGTCGCTATCGTGCAAGGTTTTAGGGGTGATGAACATCCGACAATGCTTTGATCATAAATTCTTCTTTAGACCTCTGAATGACTTGATTCTTGAACCATTGGACTCATAATATATTGTTCTACCTCTCCACCAAAACTCATAAGAATCTGAATTGAATTGAGAGAGATTGAATGGAAAATGTGGGACTGGTCTGACTTGTGCTCTCACCCAAATTTTGTCCTTATCTGTCACACCCGTGACTTTTATCTCTCACACCCTCTCACACCTGTGACTCATGCATGCCCGTCAATTTTGTCCCTCACCCCCATGATTTTAATTAGAATGACTGATGTTTAATTGTCCCGTCAAGTTACTGTGTTCTTCGATAGTAGCCATGACTTACAATTGATCTAAACACCCGAAAGGAATTTCCAAACTAGACAGTGCTGTTTCTTTTGACCATAACTTCTTCTGTAGATGTCCAAATGAGATGATTTTTAGTTTGAAATAAACTAGAGATATAGGGCTACAAAGCATCTGAAGAAATTGAATTGTGATTCAGTCTTTAAGATGTTCAATTTCTATATGGAAGTTGTTCATAGTATAATGTTTTTTAATGTGAACAACCCGATAATGTTTGAGGTATATCTTCCAAATTACTGAACCAAATTGAGAGATTTTGGTATGAATGGAAAGATAAGACATAAAGGGAAAATTTTATAGAAGAGATTACACCAAATTATATCAGTTTCACTTTCTAATTGAATGTGAACAGTAGACCTGAAGGTCTGGAACTTTTGAAGAATTTATAAGAAGAAATGCAAGTTTTGATGATGTGTGATTATGTAATGATGGAATAACATTAATGACTAAATTGTTGGTATTAAAGTACCAAAGACATGAGTTTAATGGAGATGAAGTGGTCCATATGATTAAAGTTGTGATTCAAAAAGTGAAGTAAAGTGTATCTAGTGGAAATGAATGAGAAATGAGTTATTATGAAAACAATTGATGCGAAAAATGATAATGTGAAAAAGTGAAAATTTTATAATATACTCGGGATTGTTATGAACATGCATCTTACATATTCCATATACACATATGCGCATAAATGAATGCTTATAATTGTCCAAAATTATTAATGTGTGTGCAATGTGTGTATTGTATACATGGGTTGTGCAGGTTAAAAGTCCACATTCAGGCGTTCCTAGAATTTGGAAACAAATGCTAATATGGAGCGTACTGTGAGTAGACCTAAATGGTCTCATTTTATTTTTTATTTTGTTTTGTTTGATTTTTGTATTAATTGACTACTGAATGTCAAAATGAATGCATCTTGATTGTTGATTCCGGACAGAAGGTCCGATGATTGTGATGATTGATAAGATATTGAAGTGCTGCTTGTATATGAATGAGAAGAACTAAGTGTACTTAATGTGACTGTTAAATGTATTCTGAATGTGCATTTGCATGAAATATAATGGTTGTTGTGACCAGAGTAGCCAACGATCAGAATTTAAAGCTTAACAAGTGAAAATGAACTTTGAGCTCAAAAGTGAATCAGAGCCTCAGGCTCAACGTTTAATGAGCCTTGTATCCCCCAAGTGGATAAGGGGCAGTTATTAATGAGCCCTATATGGGACAGTTTAGGCACTGGGTCACAACAAAATAACAAATGAAAAGTAGGTCTCATGTGCACTGCATATGCATAATATGAGTGATTATATCTGTTAAATGTGAAGTGTGAAATATTGTGAATGTGATTATGTGTTATGTGACTGGGTGAGCCATCGATGATGGTTATTCATTGAGTTCGCAAAACTCACCCAAAATTTGCAAATATTTTTCAGGACCAGAAGAATACCTTGTTAGGCTGGGAGTAAAATTACTGCATGCAATGGGAAGATAGAGGTCGGGATTAGTGATATGTGCTTAATTGTGATATTTTTAATCGTGTACACTTAGCAATCATTGACATAAAATGCTTAAGATATTCACTTTAATTCATATTTGATTTTAGGTACAATTTAGGAGAAAAAAAATTAAAGTGAGTCAGAAGCATTACTTTTGGGTCGTTTCTGAAGAATTATTTTTGCTTATCTTTATGAAGCAAAAAGAAGAAGCCCAAGTCAAAAACGATGCAGCATGGAACAACAACAAAACAAGAGCAACAAAATTAAATTATCAAAAAAATCAGAATCAACAGTGCGGGCATAAAACGTTTTATGAAGAGAGCAAAATAAAAATTGTTAGGAGGACGTTGGCGTTAAAAAGCAACGGATGGAAGACTTAAAAGAGCTTCACCAGAGAGGGTTTAAGGGCTTCAATTGTCAAATTAAATGAGCTACAAGGCGACAGACACGCAATACATGCTACAGGAGGCGCGGCAATTAAATGGACCAAAATTAAAATATCAATGCTTGTAACGCAACAGGTGGAGCAGGTAAATGGGAAGCAAAATTAGTTATCAAATCAGAGGCTGAATACAAATGAAAGGGGGCGTGACCAACAAGAGGATTAATTTGCTAGCTTCAGACACAATAAGGAGATGAGAGCAATTAGCTATAGATACCAACAGTAGGCGCCAGCGTGGAGAGCAAATTTGCTAGACAAATTAAATTGGAGGAGCTTAACGCATGAACGGAAGTGACGGAGCAATTACAAAAATGGGCAGAAATAAAATGAAGGCAGCACGCAACGTTTAACGAAGAGAGCACGAGCAACAGGTTTTTGGAGGTGGCAAATTAAAATTGTTAAAGGTAGGAAGCAAACATGAAACAATCACGAGAGGACCGCTGGAGGCACAACAGACAGCAAAATAATCAAGGGATTTAAATGAGCAAGGTAACCCATACGAGACAGTAGCAGCGCGGGAGGAAAAAAAACGCAGTGGAGAGGGGGATTGTGCATGAACAGTGAAGAATAATAAAGCCCCCTCCCATCTTATTCGTCCAATCAACTACAGTACACAATGCTACAGTAGAGTGCTACAGGAATCGGCAATAATGAGGGGATTGGACAGTGCCGCAAGGGAATGCACGGTAGAGGAGAGTTGGCACCTTAGAGAACAGTGGAAGCTTGGTGTGGGCTAAAACAAAGCAAGAGTTAATCAAGGATTTTTGGTGGGACATTCGGTAGGAGTCGAAGTAATTTATCGGAAAAGGCCTACAGAGAGTTAGATGTCCCAATGCCGGTTCAGAGGTAAAAACAACGCCGACGACTCGAGTTAAGTATTATTTTAATTATTTTGTTGTTTCTTTCTCTCATTAGAAATTGATTGTGTTATCCTATTTGAACTGATTTGGGTATTGTGTATGGATAATCGAATTTTCGTTATTATTCGGTTATTTATATATGAACCTATTGAGTATTGTAATTTGATAATTTTAATGCGTTCATTGAATTGATAATTTCAATCCCATTGCTAGAATTTCAATATAATCCGTAATTGTTGTGTTGAAATTCATGTGTAGCGACTAATGAT
>JANKOE010000002.1:7918611-7931812 GCA_026284465.1 Erythroxylum citrifolium | reverse complement strand
TTACGAATCCAACGGTTCAAGAATCAGGTCATTTGGAGTTCGGATGACCAAGATATGGTCAAAATAGTGGAAGAATTAAAACAAAACAAAATAAAATAATAAAATAATAATATAAAAAAAATATTACTGTTCATTGTCTTCCAGCTTCGAAAATTTTACTGTTCACGTTTTTTTTTTTCCAGAAATTTTCCTATGCTTTCTTCTTCTCATTTCTTCACTCCTAAACATCCATTAGGCTTGTTTAAGCTCTATGAAACTCCCCACTAACTCAGAACCAAGTTTAAACCTCAATTATTTCAAATCCGAATTTCAAACTCTCTCTCTTTTTTTTTTAAATCTGAAATACACGAATCCCAATCTGTTAATGCTCACATATTCTCCAAAAGCCTAACAGTTTCAAAGAAAATAAACATATTAGCAAGGAAAGCTTTAATCTTTGAAGTACAACCTCAAATCAGTACATTTATTTAATGAAGTATTTCTATCGAGTTTTGCACATCAGGACATCATTAAAAGAGATAAAGGATTTTAAGCACACAGAAAACTAAGAAGGTAACTACTCCATCACATCCTATGAAACCTCGGAAACACTATCCACAATGAACAGAGAATAGATTGACAAAGAAAAGGAGCTTTTTTTTTTTTATATAAATCTAAAGGTCACTATGTACCTCAATTATTTTACTCACGGACAAGTAAACTTCTACACAGAAAAGGCCCAACTCCAGTTTGAAACTTATAAAGAGAACCATGATGTGAAGACAAAAATCAACCAAATTGTTCCCAAAATATCAAATGAGCTTAACAGCAGACCGCATAAGGCAGTCCAAAGAGCACACCGCAAAGGCCATACTGCAGTGCAAAGGTTCCAACCCTAAACAACAGGATACAGCTAGTTGCACAGCAGTTAATTACTATGAGCTAAAATTTCACGATTATTGTAGTCAAATACCAGATTTATTTCATATAATTACCGGATATGCCGAGTTAATTGGTGGACGTTAATCAAACTGTGCAGAATTTTCATTTTATAACCAGCTCAGGAATGGAGATAAGAGTAGAAGATGTGGGTAATGGTGATAGCTATGATGTTCACACGAAAGACCAGTTAACAAAAGAGAAGGCAAGGCAATGAACTGTGTTCTCTCCACCCATGCATGCATATATTTTCATCAAAAACACAGGAGAGATACTTACCGATTTAAGCTACAATAAACACCTGATGGACAAAAGTAAAGAACTCCTTTCAGTAATGGTTAATTGCCTTTCACTTATAAAAACAATAAAAGGAGAAAATCTTGCATGTGAAGCACGTATATAGTACGTGTCCCTTTCCTGAGAAGGCTTTAGTCTACATGTATAGATATAACTAAGCCAAATGTCACTTGTTAATAAGTCCCTTCGTTTCTTTAATAGTATTTTTATTAATAAAATATTCGTTTTAAACCAAATACATTTTTATGAATTCTTATGACAAACAAATACCCAAAATTTTCAAAACACTTCCGAAAATTTACCAAAATTCCGTCATAAAATATTGACTCTAAAAATAAGTTGTCACCTCAAAATTAATTCACCACCAATTTCTAAAAATATTTGAAGTATACAAAAATTACTAAAATTATATTAACACTGTCCGAATCAATCCGAACTTTAATTAAACCAATTTAATCAAATTTAATAATTTAATTGTACCCGGAAAATGCCAATGAATGCATGTACAATCATATAATTGTGCAAAAATGTGCATGTCACAAATTATTATGCATGAAGAATGCAATTTCCTAGTTTCTCACAGAAATTCACAAAATTCACAATTCTAGCCCTAACATGGGTAACGGGATGTTACACGTGGAGCACCGCGTTGAAGTTCGTAAGCGACGCGGTCTTGTCCAGACTAATCGCTGGCTCCCACTTACCGATGCTCGTCAATCGCTTTTTCCCTTTGCCCTTATCCGGCCTGGTTATGCGATCTTCGCCTCCCTCCGCCTCCTTCCCTTTCTCCCTGGCGGAGCCTACCGAGTAGGGGGGCTGGTCGAGAACCCAGACGGTTTTCCTCTTTTTGAGAAGAGGTTCCGCCTCCTCAACATCATCTTCCTCTAAGTCCACCACCTGAGTCGGCACAGCGGGTCGCACGAGGTTTGCCGCCCAGACAAGCGTTGTGGACGGCTCGGAAACAGTCGACTGAGCGACCTTCAAGCTAGACTCCCCCTCCTTGCTCGGCTATTTGGTCTTTTTGGGCGGCCCAGCAGCCTGTCGTTGGCCCTTAGAAGCGTCGGAGGATCCAAAAAAGGCACTAGCTCTCACCATGGCTGCACAAACACGGAAATGGGTTAGAGGATGAAACCGACACTTGCAAACAACAACAGATAATAAAATAATAAAGGGTCGACCCGAAGGGGCAATTTTTTCTCTTAGCCCGTTAATTCGTGGAGGGGGATCAATCAAGAATGAGTCGGCTGAGGCTCCCCCTTTATACCCCATAATGAGCTGACTAAAATCGTACCAATCGAGCGCCTTTATTCGATCAACCGCCACCCGCTCCACTTCACTAAAGAACACGCTCGAAAGGTCGTTCCATTGCTCGGCCAACGGATATTGCCAGGGCCGGGGTTTGAAAGAAGAGCCCGAAGGCCTCACGAAGAAGTATTTCGTCTTCCAAGATTGGACCTTTGAGGCAGTCCCGGCAGGGCGGTAGTGCGAATCTCTGTATTGAAGAGAAGGAATCCCAGCCCCGGTACTTGAACTCTAATTCATTCGCAAAAAGTGGCGCAGGACGCCGACCGAAGGGGGATAGCTGAACTGATGGCACAGTAAGGCCAGGCCGTTCATAAATCTCTAGCTGTTCGGAGGAATCTGGCTCGGCCCCAGTTGGTACACCCGACATACTTTGTCAATGATCGGAGCATACGGGAGCTTCATACCGCCGACTGTGAAGAAACTGTCCGAAACAACGAAGTACCCACATGGACTGTTATGAATTCTTTCATTTGCGGCGGCCAGTCGAGGCCCCCACGCCGTGGGAATGCTATGCTGAAGGATCGATCGGTTCAACTCCTTTGCGGTCATCGTCGATGGGTCACTCGGCGGATTCTCGACAACTAGCCCGTCCTTCCGGACACTCACCCCAGTTTTCTCAGTCTCTTCTACTTCAAGCGCCTCATTCCTGCCAGCCTCCGGCGCCTCCACCATTTCTGCCGCTGTACCCAGCGGCCCAACCCCCAAAGCCCCTTCGGCGGTTTCCCCCTAGGGTTAACCTCCCCAGTAGAACTAATTGAAGACATGATGGTGAAATGGAAAATCTAAGGGATAGGGGGAAAAAGTGAACGTACCTAGTTGGTGATGAAGGTTTGTAGTTGAGAGGACGGTAATAAAAGGTGTTCTGGTGACTGCAAAGAGTAGCGGAGATGAAAAACTCAAAAAATGGAAGTCAGAAGGTCAATACGCAGAGCAAAAGAAGGGAGGACGACCACCGGTTCGAAATTTATAGCATCAATTGAACGGGAAGCACCAATCGATGGCAGACGCGTGGTGCAATCCTAGCCGAGATTAGACGTGTGGCAAAATCCGAACGACAGTTAATTAGGTTTTGCAAAAGCTAGAGGCGGCGCGACGGTTGAAAGGACGTGCATGACAAAGTGTGATAGCGCATGACAACCGTGTGGCAGTTAAAAGGATGCATTGTTTCAAATTTCGAACGGCACTCAATAAATGTGTATCTCCAAAGTAATAATTAGACCTAATATCAAGATCATACCGCCCCCGCATATTGCAAGCCGGGCTGTCGCCCGGTGCGACCACATGTTGAGCGACCGACTTTATGTCTTTGTAGTCCGACCGATCGACCTGATAGCAAGTGGACATACCGGCCTCACCGCGAGCTGTCATGCAGATAGGTCGCGCAATCCTCATGTACTCCTTCGACTCTTCTCTTCGGTCATACTCGAGGAGTAGGGGGCTTATGGTCGAGTCGGCTGAACCGGCCTTACTGGGCCCAGCTCCAGACCTGGATATCGACGGCCCAACGACCACAGCCCGTTCGGCCCGTTGGATGATAGACTCCCATGCAAACGTTGCAACTCACGTAAAGACCTAAACCTAACAACAATCGTGGATATATAAGGTATGATTCTACCATAATTGAGGTACAACACCACAACCCTATTCTTCTCTATTTTACAGCGGCCGAAACCCTACAAAAATATTGACTTGAGCGTCGGAGAGGCCTCCCGGGAAACAACCCCCAGCGTGCCTTGTTTGTTTTTGCAGGTATTCAGCAGCAAGATCTGTCAGAGTTATAGATCCAGGCGACAATATCCAGCCACAACATAATCTAGCAGAACCACTTGGCATTTACATAAGCTTTAGACTTGTGTAAAGTTTAGAATAACTGTCCAATAAACATTGTCAAATCTCGCATTCTAAGGAAAAAAATTGCCTTTTCTTATTAATTTTAAGGTATAGGTTTAGACACCGAATTTGAGAAAGATGGCAGGTCAAGCAGGAAAAAATCCTTGAGATCCTTTTATTCATATCTTTTCCTTTTGGAGAAGAGGGCCAGTTTGGCAATTATTAGATTGTATTAGTTGTTAGTTAATTTTATTAGCAGTTAGTTGATTGTGGATTAATATAATTGATTTGACTAGTGGATAATATTAACTGTTTATTTAAAGATGTTTGATAAAATTAATTGTTTAGTATTGGTTGTTTATGTGTATAATGACTTATAAGGGTATGACTTTAAAAAAAGTATTTATAAGGATATGAATATTATATTGGGCGTTTCTCAATTCCTTGTCCATGCAATTTACTCGATCATTTTAATTGCCTTTATGTTTACTTTCAAAGTTAAAAGAAGACTTTTTCAAAAACAATTTTTTCCAAACAAAAAGTTAAAGGAAGAGATATATAACGGGATGATAACTCTTTGTATATTCTAACTCAAATTTGATATTAATTCAACTTCAAAAATTAAAAATATTAAATTTAAATGATAAACTTACTATCTCTATCCCTTTCTCTATCTCTATCTCTTTGAGTAATTTGTAATAACTTTGGATGTAATAGTATTTTAGTCCCTTAATTTCTCAGCCGCTAGAAGAAAATATGAGCATTTTCAAAATTAGTTGATTAAGTTTGCAAATATAATTATCAGTTGTTTGACATGGTCCTAAAAAACTTTCATTCCCTTAAAAAATAGTTGATAACCCATTTACCAAACAAGGTCAAGTGATAAAATAAAGATCATATTTATTAAAAGTAATATTTATCGAGACATAAAAACTTTTTAAATAGAGGATGGCAATATTTATACCCTTTTTGAGTTGAAAAATAACCTATAAAAACAAATTTTAGAGCCTTTGGGTCTAACTGATAAAGCAAACACATGTAAGAGGGGGTGAATTGTATGTAACAAAAAATTCAAGATACTTTCAAAAAGATAAGATTTTTGGAAGATGTTTAGTTTCTTGGTCTTGCAAGAAACAAAATTGCACAACACTTTTGTAAGATCCCACATCGGTTGGGAAAGAGAACGAAGCACCCCTTATAAGAGTGTGGATACCTTCCCCTTGGAGACGCGTTTTCCATGCCCTAATGCACCGGATCCCATCAGAACTCTAAAGTTAAACGTGCTAGGGCCAGAGCAGTATCAGAATGGGTGACCTCCTGGGAAGTCCTGTGGAAAAATAAAACCGTGAGGGTGCGAGGCCCTAGAGGCCGAGGCCCAAAGTGGACAATATCTACAAGCGGGTGGGCGCGAGGCCCGAGAGGCCGAGGCCCTTTGGAGGACGCGAGGCCCTAGAGGCTGAGGTCCTGTGGACGCGAGGCCCGAGAGGCCGAGGTCCTACAACTTTCAGCAATCAAAGTGAAATATATAGTAGCTGTCAGCTGTTGTACTCAAATCTTATGGATGAAGCATCAACTCCAGGATTTCTCTCTGAACTTTAATCATATTCCTATATTATCTAATAATACTAGTGTAATAAATCTTTCGAAAAATCTTGTGCATCATTCTAGGACTAAGCATATAGAAATCAAACATCATTTTCTTAGAGATCATGTTTTAGAAGGAACCATTTATCTTTTGCATGTTAATACTGAAAATCAAGTAGCTGATATCTTTACTAAGACACTTTCGGAAAATAGATTCTGTTCATTAAAAAAAGAGCTTTGTATGTGCATATTATTTGACATTTAATTGTGTTCGAAGATATTATGATACCCTTGTTTGAGTTAGGCTATATGTGTTAATTAGAAGGCTCCTAACAGTTCAAAAGGGAATAGTAACCTTTGTTCTAAAAGTTGCAATTGTTTCTATTCATGATTTTATTCTTCCATATTTGTGACACTCTTATTGGTTTGTTTGATCTCCTTCCTTTCTTTTTGATAATAACAAAGGGGGAGAGTAGATATATTTTGATAATGACAAAGGGGGAGAGTTAGGAGTTAAGTTGATATATTTTTGCTTTGCATGATGTTGGGCATGATGAAGTACTAATCTATGATATATTAACTCTTGAAATATCGTTGAATAGAATTTGCGAAGTATCTATGATATGCTATTTTACAAACAATAGGCTCTTTACTTTAAAAGAAGTAAGAAAGGCTCCTTCTAATCATGATTGTGAGTCAGAACCTGTAAAGTTTACAGGTATCTTTCAAATTCCTTTATTATCATTTGAATTTTGAAAATATATCTATTATTGGTTGTTATCATCAAAAAGGGGAAAATTGTTAGCTCAAGGTTTATTATTAATGTTTTTTACGATAACGTTATGATATTTCAAAATTTAAATTTATTTTCTTTTATAAATGACGATATAATTCTTAAAGGGAAATAAAATCATAGGATAAATGCTTCCTTTCTTGCAGGAACTTTCCTAATGTACTTACCTTATTTATTTCACAATATCTAGAATGATCTTGTTAATATCGTTGGATTTATTTCCTTGTATAGGATCTTGCTAATCAAATGATTCAGCTTTTAGCTCCGTGATATATTTCTAATGTCTGAAGATAGAAAAATTCCAGCAGAGATGATATCGAAAATTTGTTAGATACAAAGTCAGCTCAGAGCAAAATTGAAACAACTATTAGTTGAAGGAATTGCCTACTTAAGGAAGAGTAATTGCATTTGCAAAAGATACAAACACGAGACTTACAAAATATCTTAGAGCATCAATATTCTTGAAAGTTATATCAAACTCTTTCTGCTTTAGAAAGTGATATCACTTTATTAAGAGAGACTGTAAAATCTTTCATACAATTTTTGTTGAGAGCTTATAGAGGTTAACAAAATATTACTATTATAGAAGGTTGAAAAACCTTGAAAAATATACACTTGTGAATTTGAAGAGGCTCGTCAAATTATTACTTAGTTTTTATAGTGAAATATTTAAGTTGGATATTGGGGACTGGACGTAGGCTTCGTTATAAGCCGACCAGTTTAAATCTACGATGTCATTTTCTCTCTTCCTAACTTTTAAATTTTTGCATTATAAGTTTATGTTTTCAAGAGGCTCTTTCAGTTTTACAATAAGCTCCTTCTGTTTTTATATTACAACAGGTTTCTTTTGTTTTTAAACGTTAGCAAGCTCCTATCAATTAACATGCTCCTTTCTTTGTTTAACAGTAACAGGCTCTTTTCGATTAAACATGCCCCTTTGGTTTTGAGTCTTAGCAGATTCTTTTATATTAATAGGCTCCTTTCTTTATCAATGTTAACATGGTCCTATCCAAATTTTATAAGACCTTTTTATTTATAAATTTATTTTGTAGCAATTTTTTATTACACACAATTCACCCCTTCGTGTTTACTTTATCAATTTAGGACTATTTAAGGTTTTTTTTTTATATTCTAACTTATATATAACATGGATGTTTTACAATTCGTTGAGACGTTGACATTGAAAAATCTCCGCCAATTGTACTGTAGTAGTTGCCTCCGCTACCTTTAATATGCCTGGCAAAAAAAAGACAATTAAGGTTGACTTCCCAAGTGTTAACAGGCAACAGGTCATATACCCACAACTTCTCTGCCAGGGCCTGGCCCTAAAAATAGATAATGTTAGGTAGATAGATGGTCCATTGCACGGTGTTTGCGAGAACTATCACTCGGTTACACCTCGAAGAAAGAAAACTCCATTCCACATCCTGAATTTGACTTACCACCAAAAGCCGAAAATAAAAATTAATTAAAACACAATAAAGAATATATACTTGCCATAGATCTGATTTTAATAATATAGAATTCAAGGATCTATCAACGAACTTGGCGTGACAATAAAATGAACAAAAACCTTTTTTTTTTAATGTATAATTCTAGGTAATGTGCCCAATTCACTTGTTGAACCACATCAGAATTAATCTTCCACTGAACGTGAAAGAGACTAGATAGTTACCCTTGTTCTTTCTTATCGTTCAATTCCTAACCAAAACACACCAACTCAACTCATTGATCACCCACGCAAACACATAAGCTTGCTGATTGCTGATGATCCTTTCTTCTTCTTCACCTGTGTGTTTCCATTTCTTCAGCTTGCCTCAGGCTCTTTAATGGCGACGTCATTGAGACACAGGAAACTCTTCCCTGCTCCTACTGACACCAACCAAACCAGTGATTGTCATGGTTTCTGCGACCCTGCTTGTCCTTACAACTGTTACTCCGACTATTATTTCCTCACACCACCACCTCCACCGCCGCTCTCCTCCCAAGAACATGCCATGTCTCCATTTCTGATCGTTGCAGTGATCATCCTTGCTAGTCTTATCCTTGCTGTTTGCTATTACTTGATCGTGGTCAAGTCTTATACAGGTTGGTGTGGTTCCAGATACGAGAGACAGTCACAAGCTGACCAAGACGAAAATGCAGAAGAAGAGTTTCTTGACGAGAACCAAGTGCAACATCCAATATGGTTCATCACTACCATAGGGTTGCGGCAGTCTATCATCAACTCGATCACGATTTTCCAGTACAGGAAAGGGGACCGGTTGATCGAGAGCACTGAGTGTTCGGTTTGCTTGACCGAGTTTCAAGAAGATGAGACTCTTCGACTGCTGCCAAAATGCAACCACGCTTTTCACCTATCTTGTATTGATACTTGGTTGAGGTCTCACACCAACTGCCCCATGTGTCGTGCTCATATAGTGAATGATACTCCGTTGGTTTCTGGGCCTCAGAATTCTGAGAACCTGAATGCTAATAATGTAGGTAACCAGATGGAGAACAATAACACTGATCCGGTCAGTTCTGAATTAAGCAATGCTCAGCAGAGAAATGAACATTGTGAGGGAACAATTGGGAGTGAGGAGTCAACTGATATTCCGAAGAGAGATGACAGTTCTATTCATGAGAATGATTCACGTGCAGAAGAGAACTATATACACCCCATGACAAGATCCTTGTCAATGGACAGTCTTACTTCTTCAGCTCTGCTTCGAGAAATGCACAACTATCATAGTCCAGTTAAATTAGAGGAGACTTTGGTTGATCCGACAGAAACTGAAGGCAAGACATCCTCGGTTATCGACTCAAAACCCGCAAGACAGTGCCTGCGCACAAGTCCTGTTTCAATGAAAAGGTCTTTCTCATGTGGTGGAAGGATTTTTCCATCAAGACAAAACAGAAACAGAAGCTGTGTTCTTCCACATTAAATGTACAGATCTTGTTGCAACATTGCATCAACATATATTCCTGTGCACTCTCAATGAACAAGAGTTCTGTCCTTGCCATAGCAGCTAGTAATGGTAAACGATGAAGCACGGTGAAAGACAGGTAAGTAACTAGGAAAGGTGTATGTGCCTGAGAATAAGAAATTTGTATCATAAATTGTGCGGTATTTCGGTGCCCTAAAATGGATACGGCATCAATGTAGAGGATGTTTTTTATCTTTTAGCAGAGATGAATCTGCTGGCTCTTAGCCAGGTTTGCCGGATAATTACGTATGAATAATAGTCTAATCCATTGTCTGTTTGCCCAATCACGAAGGTCTCGCAGCCTATTCACCCAAATCATGACAGATTCTAAAGTTGGTGAATGCCGTAAGAATTTGAGAAGACACGATATATAATTCGATTGCAAGCAAATATATTAAAATTATATAAGAATAGACCATCAAGCTTATTTTAATTTGTGTTAAACAAATTTGATTATACACATTTTACATTAAATAACATTATACTCTCAATTTTGTAAAATAGTTTAGTAAAACATATCGAAAACAAACATATTTAAGTAATTTTCAAGTAGTATAAAAAATTTATGAAATAAAAATTACAAAATTTTTATGGGAAGGAAGTGATACTACATTAAACTTTGTCATTAAGCTTAGTATATACTTTTTAGATCGACGCCAGGTTCATAATTTTGGTTCGGCTTAGCCCTCGGGAGTCGAGAGTGAAAAGATGGCAATCATATCAACTGTAGAAAACCTGTCACGTTCAAGTGAGAATAGGCTTTTGCTTCGGTTGCCATTTCTGCTTCGACGCTAGTTTGCTAGAGCAGCTAACGTTCGTTTGGAGATTACCTTCAACCCGAAGCTAAAACTGAAATTTAAGCTACAGATAATCTAATGCTATCTAAGCCTTTGATAGCTAACCTGATTATAACTAAACCTTTACCTGAAGCAGCGTCACCTGTGGGCGTGCGTGTGTGAGAGAGTATGTGAGACCTAAGAGAAATATGTGAATGAGACAGCATGAAATAGAGTAAGAACAGGTTAAGGGTGGTCCGGATTGAAAGGGATGTTTATGACGTTTTTAATATTTTTGATTTCTTTAAATTAATCTTTAAATAGTCATTTCACTAACTATTGCAAGTGTGCTTATGAACGAAAAAAAGAGAAGGATTAGAGGGGAGAGCTTTTGTAGTCCAATAACTTAAACATCGTTAAAAAATTGATTAGAAGATAGATGAGAGAGCTTCCATGGTCAAATAAAAAGGATTAAAATACAGAAGAGAGAGCTTTTCTAATAATTTTTCTGATAAAACATTCATTTCTCTTGCAACATACGAATTATGTTGCTTGGTATCTGGGAGTCCCTTTGCTCCATGAGCGGACTACTAGGCGCACCTATCAACATATCTTAGATACTGCTCAGAAGAAACTTACGGAGTGGAGCGCCAAGATGCTCTCCCTCGCAGGCCGGGTTACTTTAACCCAGGCTGTTCTCTCGGCGTTACCAATGTATACTATATGCAAACGGTGCGTCTCCCCAGGAAATTGTGCGATGAAATGGAAAAACTCATGCGGGACTTTCTTTGGGGCTCCTCCGCTGATCACCACAAGCTGCATCTAGTAAAATGGGACGCCGTGTGTAAGCCGAAAGCGAAAGGAGGGTTAGGGCTCAAAAGTATTCGGTCGACGAACGATGCCATACTAGCTAAATTGGGCCGGGGCCTGCTTACTAAACCCACGGCCCATGGGGTTCAACTCCTTCGTGCTAAGTATCGTCTCGAGACTACGCATCTATCTCTCACGCTCGCCAGGGCAGGGGCTTCGTCGGTTTGGAAGCAGATCTCGGCATCCTGGGTTTGGATCCGACAAGGGATCAAGTGGCCAGTGGGCGACGGGAGGCGTGTGCTGCTTTGGATGGATAACTGGTTGGCCGATTGGAGACCTCTTATTCATTTGACATCCTCGCCAGTGCTGGATCTTTTACGGTTGGCTACTATCGCGGACCTCATTCTACCTAGTGGCCACTGGGACTGGCAGGGGATCCAGTAGTACCTCCCGGCCACAGTTTGTCTGGCCCTTGCCCAATTCGTCACTGTTCTCGAGAATAGGGAAGCTGACAGTTTGCGGCGGGTCCTTACGCCCCACGGCGGGTTCACAGTCGCGTCCGCATACGAATTAATTGAGGGGCGGCCCACGGGCATTAGGCACCCGATGTGGGGGATTATCTGGAAATGGGCGAGCTCGCAGCGCCTCCAGTCGTTTTTATGGCTTGCTGCTAAACGGAGACTCTTGACCAATCAACAGCGCGTGGCCCGTCATATGGCCACTGACAGTCGTTGTCAGGCCTGTGGACAGAAAGAGATGATAGCCCACATGTTGCGGGATTGTTCGCGAGTACACGCTATCTGGTGCAAATTCCCCCAAACGGTGACAGGTCCAAGTTTCTTTCAATTGGCTGAGGCGTCGTGGTTGTCTTTAAACCTTACCGACCACTCCCAGGTGCACCAGGAAGCATGGTCTACGGTCTTTGGAGTCACTTGCTAGTTCATTTGGAAATGGCAGAACAGTAGCCTGTTTGAACAGGGTTTTGCTTGGACGAACAAGGGTCACCTTATCATGGATTACGTGTGGTGGATCGTTCGTGCCCGGGCGTTGGAAAATTGTGTGTTTCCCACGTAGGGTTTGCTCGTGGGAGCCCTCGTGCGCTGGGCTAAGCCGGATCCAGGATGGGTGAAGGTCAATTCTGATGGAGCCGTGCAACCAGGCTCCTCAACGTCTTCCTCTGGGGGGCTTATTCAGGATTGGAATGGGGTTTGGCAAGAGGGGTTCCAGCACCACATCGGGAGGGGATCCCCTCTGGCGGCTGAGCTTTGGGGGATGCTCTCAAGCCTCACCCTGACCTGGGATCGGGGATTTCGCCGAGTGGTGGTCGAAACAAACTCCCTCGAGGTCATTAATTTGCTCTCTAATTCACCCATAGTACTGACTGAGGATTCAGCATGTTTTTTGAGAAGGAAACCAGTGTGCAAACAGGCTCGCTTGTCGCGCTGGCGGTTTAACTCCGGGCATACCTACAGGAGCCCCCTTTTGGCGTCCAGGAACTTCTTCATATCGATGCGCTTGGCGCAATGTACCCCCGAGCATTATTTTATTTTTTGTTTTTTTCACTCTTGTAAACAGAAAAAAAAAATATGTTGCTTCTTAGATCTCTTATACTATATGAATCCTTTAAGAACAATGTTATATCACTTTTGTAGTCCAAGGATGCCATATTAGACTCTACATAGTACATACCTAGGTTAGAAAAATTATTAAATAATTATTTGATAAATTGTATTGTTGTCTATATTTGTCTAGTGATTATTTATGAACCGGCTTTAGCATTTTATTCTTTATGGAAATTAAGAAACATGCTTAAGTCAATAATTCATATTCAGTAGCCAACCCTGAGATTTTATGTTGCAGATAAAAGTGAAATGTAACTATATGAATAATCCTTCAAGAACACCGTTATATCATTGTTG
>JANKOE010000002.1:7802567-7813895 GCA_026284465.1 Erythroxylum citrifolium | reverse complement strand
AAGTGGCATGGGGATTCTGGAAAATCCCCATGTCCGTTAAACGGACACGCATGTCCGTTTAACGGACACATTCGGGTGAGAAACCACCCTTGTGTCACTTCATATCCGTCAAACGGACATAGCTGTCCGTTTAACGGACAGCCTCGGGTTGATTAGTACCCCTTTTAAGCATCATGTCCGTTAGACGGACACTCATGTCCGTTTAACGGACACATTCTGTTGAAATAGTGTACATGTTTGCCTTGTGTCCGTTTAACGGACACGCCTGTCCGTTTAACGGACAAGATCGGCCAAAACAGTAGAAATTGAGCAGTTCATGTCCGTTTAACGGACACACTCGGGAAAAACAGTACCGAAGTTTAGCTCATGTCCGTTTAACGGACACTCATGTCCGTTTAACAGACATGGTTTAAAAGTTGATATTCTTGAAATTATCAAGAGCAGTTAGGGACAAATGTGTCAGTCAGTGCATGCTCACCACCAAAGTGAGTTAGCATCAGGTGTCAAGTTCAGGGTCTCAGCAAGACAAGTGTCTCGGGAATGGGCCTCAGCAGGGCTCACCTCCCGGGACAGTCGGGCTCCGGGTCTGGGGTCCGACATGAAAAATATGAAAGATGATCCAATTTATCTCTTTTTTTTATGTCTTTGGACGTATATTCTATGAAAGAGATGTCTCAAGCAATATGAGTAAGAATCCCTTCTTAGAATTCTCCATTCTAAACCTCTTTAGCACTTTGTCCATTTATATGGATTAGAATAAGCCAAAAAACCTCTTAGATCTATCTCTATAAATCTTTGTTCTCACAATATAGGCTATTTCTCATATATCCTTTATGAAAAAGTTCTTAGACAACCAAATCTTTACATATTCAAGTATTGGTATATATTGTTTCTAATCAACAATATGCATCTATAGATAGCATAGGAAAGATGACTGCACTCTCACTAACCTTCTTATGAGCACATGGTTCATTTACATGTATAATAAAATCAAGCTCTTTGATTATCTCATTAAAGTAGACGTTCCAACCCTGTAACATTTGCTTAAGTCCATAAATAGAGTTTGGTATTAGTATACTTGATTAGAAAATCTCTTGATTTCAAAACCTTTAGGTTATGACATGTACACATCCTCAAGCAATTTTTTATTGAGGAATGATGTTTTGACATCAATTTACGAGATTTTATAATAATGATATGTGGCTATAGCTAATAAGATCCTTATGAATTTAAGCATAACTACTGGCGAAAATGTTTCATCAAAATAAACTCTTTGTTTTTGTTTGTAACCTTTAGTCACTAGCTTTACTTTGTACGTGTGTACATTATCATCCATATCATTTTTTCTCTTAAACACTCACTTACATCTAATAGGTACAATACTATCAAAAGCATCCACCAAAGTCCATACTTGGTTAGAGTGTATGGATTCCATTTTAGATCTCATGGCTTCATGCCATTTTAAAGAATCAATGTTAACATTATTTCTTTAAAAGTGGTAGGTTTATCATTTGTAAGTGATACATTGTCTTTCCCTTTTCAATATGTATGTGTGAACATTATCATCCACATTAGTTTTTCTCTTCAAAAATCACTTTTATCTAATAGGTACAGTACCATTAAGAGCATATACTAAAGTTTATACTTGGTTAGTGTATATTGATTTCATTTTAGATCTTATAGCTTTATGCTATTTTAAAGAATCAATTTTAGATATTGCTTCTTTAAAAGAATCAAGCTCATCATCCATTAGTAATATATTGTCTTTTTACCTTTCAATATGTAGATATAATCTAATCAGGGGATGACATAACATATCTTACTAGTGCGTTATAGACTATGTATCTCTTTAACCCTTAGTTGTATATCATTTATATCAACTTGAGGTTTCTATTCTATCTATATATAAATTTATGGTTTTTGAATTTCTCTAAGTTCTACCTTACTCCCATAACTTTTCTTGAGAATAATTATCTTTCTATGAAAGGTTTTTGTTCCATCTAGATGTGAATTTATGTTTCTTGAACTTCTCTAAGTTCTATATCACTCCTATTACTTTCCTTGAGAATAAATTTTCTAAGATGTAGCATGTCTTGAGAGAAAATACCTTCTCAAGACGATGGTAAAATTAATATCTAACACTTTCATTCAAATACCCCATAAATTTGCACTTATCTAGCTTACCTTGAAGTTTATCAAATGTTGCATACTTCATATAAACATCATATCCCCAACTCTTTAGGTATAAAAATTTTGGCCTCCTACTATTCCATATCTCATATACATTCTTATTAACTGAATTGGATGGAAATCTATTCAGAAGGTAAGAAAACTTTTCAAAGGCATATCCCTGAAAGGAAACAAAAAGAATTATATGGCTCATCATGGAATATACCATATCTAGTAAAGTATGATTCCTCCTCTTAGACACTCTATTATGTTCTGAAGTTCTAAGAGGAGCCCATCGTGAGAGAATCCCATTTTCTTTTAAATAACCAAGAAACTCATATTCTAAGTAGTCATTATCTCGATTAGATCTAAATGTCTTAATACTCTTACCAATTTGTTTCTTAACATGAAGTCTAAATTCTTTGAACTTTTCAAATGATTCAAAATTTTGTTTCATTTAATACTCATAACTATATTTGGAATGATTATATGTAAACGTAATAAAATATAAGTATCCACCTCTAATATAAGTAGACATAAGGCCACATACATGTAGATGTATAAGTTTTAGTAACTCACTAACACGTTCTCCCTTTCCACCAAAGGAAACTTTGGTCATATTTTCCAATAAACAAGATTCACAAGTTTCATATGATTCATTATCAAAAGGATTCAAATATCCTTCTTTATATAACTTCTTTATTATAATTTTGTTAATATGACCTAACCTAAAATTCCATAAATAAGACAATTTTTGGTCACTTAACTTTATTTTCTTACTATTTATATTAAGAATTGGCCTTTTAAGCTAATTCATCCGAACTATAAGTAGTAATCCATATCCATAATAGACGTCATCTTTATATTAAAAAATAACTCTTATTATTAATATTAAATCCAAATCCATTCAAATATAAATTAGTAATGAAAAAATGTTTCTATTAATTACTGGAACATAATAACAATTATCTAGTTCTAGTTCAAGGCCAGACGACAAAGCTAAACTATAAGTTTCTACAGTTAATGCAACAATTCTTGCTCTATTACTAAATCATAGGTCGACTTTGCCTTTTCTCAATAATATACTCTTTGTCAACATCTGGATGTTATTCCAAATATGAAATCACATCTAGTGTCTAATGCCTAAGAATGTGGAACATAGGTAGAAAAGATTGATCTCAATCATAGACGTACCTAAAGATGGAGTTGTCTTAAGCTTCTTATCTACTATGCTAGCAAGACAAGAATTACAGTTCTTCTTACAGTTTCCATAAACTCCATAATGAAAACTTGTGCTCTTATTATTGTTTTTCTTGTTGACACCACCTTTCGGGTTTACTAGTTTAGCAAAAGCCTTTTGTTTCTTATTCTTATTCTTCTTAAAGTCTTTTTTTTCTTATTCTAGGAAGAATCCACAAGAACAAAATTAGGTTCCTTTTTAAGGCATTCCTTTATATTCTTAAGCATATTTAATAGTTCAAATAATGAAACATCCTTTTGACTGATGTAGAAGTTTATAACAAATTGTGTAAAGGTTGAACTAAGAGATTGTAGCATCATATCAATGCTTAACTTATGGTCCATGAAAAACTTAATTAGTTTAATTTTTTAATATAACTAATCATCTTCAATATATGTAGCTCACTAAAGATCATTTTCCATCTTGCATTGAAATAATACTTTGGAGAACTGATACCTCTCAACTCTACTTTGTGCACCAAATAACTACTTGAGAAGCACAATTATAGTAGGAGCATCCATATTCTCATGTTACCTTTAAAGCTCAGGAGACATACTAGTGTACATCATATATGTAACTTACTCAAAATCATCAATATAACGTTGATATCTCTCCCAAACTTCATTAGTTGCACATGAACTAGGATTTGATGGAATAATATAGTATCAAGGATATATAGTTCCTTTTCTTGCCTACTAACAAATCTCAAGTTATGAAACCAGTCTAAGAAATTAGGCCTAGTAAACTTTTTAGCATCCATCATGCTCTTTAGGGATGGATTGGTACTCATTTTATCTAACAACCAAAACACATAAAAAATAAAGTATTAGTTTATTCCACAAAACTAAATAAAAATAGGAATTTAATAAATATTTGGTTACTTGCACCATTTTGTTTAAAATAATAATCCTCACTATTAAGTTGAGAAATTATCAAATAATTTTCTAATGGGCGTGATCTCATTCAAACTTAGTTAATTTAAACAAACCAACTCATTTTGAATTAGGTTGACAATATTCTTACTAATCACATCTTATCTGACTCCTATATCTGTTAGGTGACAACTCTTTACTAATATATATTATTCCTAACCTTGACTTTAAATTCATATGATCATAAGTCACTTATCTAAATCATACAAATTTAGTGGGTAGGACATGTTAATTTAAGATAAAACATATTAGGGTTAAAAAGATCTTGAGTCACTTAACAAGCCTTACAATAAGCATAACTATGATTTTATTCTTAAATAATGAAAGGTAATTATCATGTTCTTAACATGTCCTTAATAATTAGTTTAAGTTTTAAAAATTTTAAAAAATAAGTCTCATCAAAATTAATATAATCTCATTATATTAGTTATTTCCAAGATAATCAAATTATGAACGAAAATCCTTTACCAATTTTGCTTGAAATAATTATTGATTTGATAACTAATTTAGTTTAATAATTTAACTATTTGAAAAAAAAATAAAATCCAAAATATTCCTAACAAAATTAATCCTTTGAAAAATTTTCAAGCTATTGGAAATACCTTTATAGATTTATTAAGAGTTTAAACTAATTTAATCTTAATTAAACCAATTTTATTAAAACTACATATATCATAACTTTCGTGTGATGTGCCTACACTGGTTGTGCTAATCATTAAATGCTCACACATGCCCTCTTGCTTTACAGAAGGTCAGATTTTGAGTCGTCGTTCTCTACTCCTACTGCCGCATCTTAATGCACCTCTTGGATGTTCCTTTTTGCCCTTGCTAGTGGCGATCATCAACACACTACTGTTGTTAGTGAAGCCTCATCGTAAGAGATACCTGACGCCTCACATAACTGATTTGAACAAAAAGTATCCATGCATAGAAACATATACAAATCAAACACCTAATTCAAAAATCAAATTTTAAACTTAAGAAACTATGGGGGGACATGTAAAGGATGGTTTTCTAAATCTAAATTAAGCATGAAAACACTATAAGAATAAGAAGCATAATCAATCCAGATGTAGAACAAAAGAGAGGCATAATTCTAGGCATCTAGAAACAACAAAAGGAAGTAAATTTTTATAATAATCATGAACGAAGAGAAAACACATGTGAGGCTTGTAAAGTAAAATTTCCTGAAAAGTTAAGCAAAGGGGGTATTCGTTTTGGTTTTCATGTACAAAAATGTAAAATGGACTTAATAAATTATTGTTCTAATATATATTAGGGAATTTATTAAATTAGGTTTTTAATCCTTAATTTTATCAAATAAATAATAATTAAACAAATTTAATTAAGTTACACAATTAAATAAGGCCTTAATACTACTTTTAAGAAACTAACTGCGATCCAATCATGGGTGCAATGAAAATAAATTTTTACAATTTCTCAATCAGACCTTATAGTAATTGAATAATTTGAAAAATATGAATCATAAAAAGTAATTTAATCATATCTATTTCGAGTTCCTACAAAATCTTCTTTATGATGTACCAACCATGAGTTGTCCAAGCGTCTAACCTTCAGTGGTATCCACAAAGTAGAGAAAAAAACTTAACTTTTTAGAGGTGATGGTAAGAGTAATAACTCCTTTATGCCTTCCTCGTATTTATCGAGAAAGACATAAGAGTTTCTTTCTTATTAAAAATGAAATTCTTAATTATTATTAAAGTCAAACTACAACTATAACTACAACTATAATTTAATTTTAATAACATCAAATATATCATATTTAATCCCTAATATTTTTCAAACTTCACTATTAAGTCCAACTTAATTTAAAATAAATTTTCTCTTTTTAACTACTCTTTTATATATGACTTATTGGGTTCTTAGTATATTGCCAATGATTATAAATTATTATTCTACTTCATAATTAGAATTACATAAATTAAAACTCCTTTTAATTTATCTTTAATGATCTAATTAAACAATTTATAATTATAAATCAATACTGACATCTAGCAACATATCATCATCACCTAAATATTGAGGATGTTAAAGTGGTTTGACTAAATCTGTTTATTATGGTTATGATGTCTAATTTAATCCTTTCATCATCAAATATTCCAATTGGACATAAAGTATGTATTTAGTGTCTATTTTTTGAAATCTATTCATATTCGTTCTTTTTAATTAGTAATTGATTTATAATTGACATTTGAAAACACCTTTTATAATCTCAATATACTCTGGCTAGATAATTTCTTAAATCACTTCTATTTAAGAACAGTGGAAAATTCTCTTTAATTACTTGAAAGTGAAAAACCATTTATTGACTTATTCTACTATCTTTATATGGTTCATATTATATGCAAGTACTATTGGCTGAGCTACCCTAAATAGAATAGTTTATAAGTAGCATTAAAACATTATAATTCCCATTTGAATACTTTTGCTTATCTCAATTCTAAGTATCAATCATATAACTATCATAATAACAAAATACATAGACATATAAGTGATATTTCATTTGTGATCTACATAATTGAGTTAGCTCAGCAAACTTATTCTCTAATAAGCACCTCCACATTTGTTTAAGTATCTCAATACTTTAATTTATGAGATTAATTACTTTCTTCATAAGAAAGAAACATAATGTGTACTAGTTTTACTATTATATCAATATTCTATATGGATGAAACTATAACTAGAAACAATTTAAAAATAACATATAAATACAAATTGAATCTTATAATTATGGCCTTAACATAATTTCAATTACATAGTAATTATTCCAAAAAATTTAACTTTAGTATTAAAGCAACAAACGTAATCAAAAAAATACCTAAAGATAAAGAATTCCTGTATTAATTAAAATAATACTGTCATACATAATAATGCAACCAATTGATTAATTGTAAGGGCATAAACTAATATCTATAGTATTTTCAAACCATGATAGGAGGATGATGCTTATGACACTGGTTAAGAAATAAGGGTTTGCACTTTTAAGTTTAACAATTGATCAACGAGTTATTACCCTATCCCTTGAATATACTAAGTAATTCAGTTGGATACTCTTTTTTATGTAATATTTAGATATTTTTCCTTTTTAGTAAAGTAAAAACAAAGCTAATAGACATGGGAAAATTATATGTATTGGAATTTTGATTGACTATATTATATATTTCACCTATAAATTAAATTGGATAGAGGATATATTGTAGTTAAAATTGTATAATATAGCAAGAAGGATATGAAATAGTTTGATTACAAAGGATAAGAAAAATTCAATTATAATGGACATATTTAAATATAATAATTTTAATAGATATTGTCTTAGACTTAAAGATCAAGTATTCAACAAATATTCAACTATATTTTAAATGGTTAGAAACAAATAAATTAATCTACTTTAGATTAGGAAAAACTTAAATAATTTCAAAAATATTATCCGAACATAAAAATATTTAAAATCTTCTAATAAGCTAATTGATATGGCACTCCATGATTATAGGTTGCTGACTATATACTAACTTAGAACCTAATTGTGATAATTGTATCTAACATCTTCTTAGTATTCCTTCCCTTAAACTAAATTGTTAAGTTTAGTTTAAATAATACACAATCCCTCACTTTATGTCGAAGTCTTAAACATCTATCATATCCTTTTGTTTCCAGAACACAATAGTTGTAAGGGGTTTTGTAAAATGGCACATTGCCTAACCTTGTATTTTGTTGTAGACTATATTAATATCACAATTCTCAACTAGTTCTTGCAAAAAAATGATTGCTCCTTCCACAAAAAGCTGAATTTTTCTAAGTTTTATAGACAAATTGTAACATCCCGTTCCCATACTAAGGTTAGAGCACTAGATTTCGATAATTAAGAAAATAGAAATGAGAGATTAGAAGAAAGTGCATTTTGTACTCATGTATAATTTTAGCATACATACATGTGAATTTGAATTTTTGCACATATTACAATGACTATACATACACTCGTTTGACATTTTCTTAGTATAATTATTTATAAATGTGATTATATTGAGAATTGTAGTTTTTATATGTTGAAAACTAATTTGGAGAGTGTATTTAGTGATTTATAATTTTTGGTGAATTTTAGAAAATTTTATGAAAATTTGGGTAATTTTTGTACTAGAAAATATGCCAAGTGCAAGACGAATGATAAATGTCAGCAGAATTAACTATCAAATGGAAATAGAAATTTTGATAAATGACTTTGGGATTTATTAACGAGTGTCAATGAAAATTGGGAGACAATTGGATTAGAAATTGGATTTGATTGGACTAGTTAAATGAAAGAACCTAGTTTAAAGCTATAAGAATTGGACATACTTGTCACTTGCCAAACCATGCCTTTAAACTCACGATGCTCTTACTTGAAAGACCAAGTTTATTTGTTTTACTCTTCTTTCTTCTCTTCTATATGACTTCTCCATTTCCGTCAAGCTTCTTAGCCTTCTTTATGAATTTTGTTGCTAACCTTCACAAACGTTGAACCAACTCTTTCATGTTTCAATTACTACTTCCTTCATGTTATCTTCTTCATTGCCACAAGAAAATCTAAACGTTCCAATCTCTATGATGATGTACGTGGGATGCGTGGAAAATTAGGGATTCTTGGTGTTCATGAAAAGTTTGAAGAATTGGAAGCTAAATCAAGTAAGTAGCTTGTAAATCTTCATGGATAATGTTAAATGAAGCATGTATGATGATAGTTAAAGGACAAATAACATAAAATGGTGTTTTGTGTTTGATGAATGTGAGTGATGAAAAGTTTAAGTAAATGTCTTTTTTTTGGATAAGTATGGTGAGTAATAATTCATATATTGTTATAGATATGTTTTTGAGATAGAATGATCTTCCTAATGGTGTTAGGATGAGTCCAAAAAAATCAATGATGAATGGGTTGTATATGCTTCGTTTTTAGTTAATGATCAAATATTTATCATGAATTGTTTGTGAATGATATTGAGTTGAAATGGAGTTGAGAATGAAGAGGAAATAAAGTAGAAAGGGTGATCTTTGTATAAAAGGTATTAGGTGTAAGATGTTGGATGTCGTAAAATCTGGAAAATTGGAAGATGAGTCCTATTTGCTACTTTTTGTGAAAGTTTCATACGGCCAACTCCTTGTTTCACCGTAGCCAACTTGCAGGATTTTACGAGGATTCCACTCGGGAAAAGTTTGTCGCGGCCAACTTTCCTGCACAACTTTGAAAAATGATGAATGGAGTATTTTCATTAAACATGCTTCGATATTTTAGTGATATATTGATCTGTGGTTATCCAAATGAAATGATTATTGATTTAGACTAAATTAGAGACACAGGGATACAATTTTTATGAAGAAATTGAATTTTAATTCTGTCTCCAGAATTCCAAAATTTGACTTAAAGTTGAGCACAAAATACTGTTTTAGTTTAAGAACAGTTTGAATTTTTTGGAGTATAACTTTTGGAGTACTAAACCAAATTAAATGATCTTAGTGTCATTAGAAATTTAAGAGATGGAAGAACAATTTTATAGAATCTTTCTGATCGAAAGACAATATGTGTTTGTGTATCACTAGATCTAGTCTAGTTTTGTCTGTATTATTTTAATTCTCCATCTGAGTAATTTAATTAGGGGCATGGACTAGATATAATGGTTTTTCACTTATAACAGTTTTCTGGCATGTTTCTCCCATCGAGTAGTGCATGTCAATTATTTTATTATTTATGCATGACATATGGTTAGTTTCATTCTCCTATCGAGATTGTTGTTCATTAATGTCAGATATGAGTAGGTGAATTTTTAGGTCATATTTGTTTTATTCAATTATGTGTTAAACTTCAGAAAATTTTATTTTGTTATTATGCTTAATCTCAGTTCAATATGACATTCTTCAATCCCCTGGCCAACATCCTAACCTAAAACAAGCTTGAGGGTCCTAACTATGTGGATTGGAAAAGGAATTTGGACATTTTGCTTACTACTGAAGAGTACAAGTTTATGCTCAATGAGGTGTGTCCTGAAAAACCTGGTGAGGGTGCCTCTGAAGAGGTTACCAAGGCTTACTAGAAATAGGTTAAAGTTGATGAGATGGCGTGATGTTACATTTTAGCATTTATGTCAAATGTTTTGCAACATCAGCATCAGAAAATGGACACAGCTTATGACATCTTAGAGAATCTCAAGGAGATGTTTAGAGACCAGACTAGTGCAGCCAAGCAAAATGCACTAAGGGAGATTCTTACTTCTAAAATGGAGGAAGGAACTCCTGTTAGAACCCATGTCTTGAAAATGATAAGTCTTCTTAATGACATGGAGGTTCTTGGTGCTAGGTGCTGAGGTTGACAAGGCTACTCAGATTGAGATGGTCTTGAACACTCTGCCATTCAGTTTTCAGCAGTTTCGTTTGAACTATAACATGAATAAGATGGATTTTACTTTGTCTAAGTTGCTGAATGATTAGTTGGTAGCTGCTGAGACTATTGTTAAGCAAGAAGCTGGACCTATTGTGCTTAATGTTGAGCGAGGTTCTTTATCTGCCCAGAAAAATGGTAAGAAGAAAAAGGCTCACAAGTTTAAGCCCAAAACAGATGGTGCAGCTAATAAGGCAAATGGTGCTGTGAAAAAGCCCAAGGGCAAGTGTTTTCACTGTAAGCAACCAAGTCACTGGAAGCAGCAATGCCCTACCTGGAAAGCAAAGAAAAAGCAAGGTACATCTCTTTTTTCTTTACTGGTCGTTGAAACTTGTTTAGCAGTATTGACTACACTCCAGTGGTGTGTAGACTTAGGAGCCACACTAATCATGTCTACAATTCTTTACAGGGGTTTCAGGTAACACGCTAGTTAAGTGAAGGAGAAGTGAGCATTTTTCTGGGAGATGGCACTGAAGTTGCAGTTTTAGCTGTAGGGAATGTTACTTTAAATTTTAAGAATAATAGAACATTGTTGTTAAGGGATGTTTTGTATATTCCTTCAA
>JANKOE010000002.1:7786639-7799752 GCA_026284465.1 Erythroxylum citrifolium | reverse complement strand
ATAATTAAATTTAAAATATAATTTTAAAATATATAAATTTCAAATAAATTTTGATTTAATAATTGAAAATATATAAATAAATATTAATTTATAAATAATAATTTTAAAATTATTTATTTTGAGAAATAAAATATTTTTATTAGTATTTATTAATAAATATTATATAAAATATTAAAATAAACTTAAATAAGAATAATTTATTAGTAATAAAAATAAAAATAATTTATTTTTAATTTTTATTTAATTTATAATTATTATAAGTAATAAAATATTTATTATTACTTTAAAAACTTTGAAAAAATGGGGGGAAGGAGAAGTAGGAGGGAGGGAGGTAAATTTTGGAAATTTTGGAAATTTTGGAAAAAAGTTTATCAATTTTTTAAAATTTTCGGTACCAACCGGTATGGTCAAAATGGACTGGTACTGGCCGGTATTTAAATCCGATACCAAGACTTAAAATCTAATATTAGATTTGGGTCAGTACGATACGAAATTCAATACAATGTGAAAGAGAGAATAATAGTATCGTTTAAAATTTTAAAAATAAAACAAAATTAATTTTGCCTGTTACTCTAAAATAATTTCGACAATGATAAAGGGATTATTCAAGAAACTAGTGATTGTGCTCATCATTTGTAATACTTTACATAATAATAAAGTTCAGCTTATTGAATTGTCAATAACTTGCCCTTTTTAAGTCCAATTATGTTACACAATGTTCATAAGAGTTGATTTGTTCAAATTTATGGGACCCTTCTCATACAGTTTCCATTTCTGAATGTTTGTTAAAATTTACAATGGGCTTACGGGTCTACACGAAAATGAAGGTTAGATCACATACAAGTCTAAGTGAGGTTTCCTCCTAAAACTATTTGGTGATAGGTGAAGTAGTCCACTAGACTTATATGTTAGTCTATTTTATTCTCTTTCTCCAATGTGGAACAAACTTTCACTCTTTATATCTCAACACACCTCCTTCACGTGTAGGTCTAACATGTGACATAATCTATCATTTTGAAGTGTTAACAACTAACATAAGAGCAATCCGCTCTGATACCATATTAGAATTTACAATGGGCCTACGGACCCACACGTGAAGGAAAGTTAGATCACATACAAGTTTAAGTGAGATTCAATCATAAAATCAATTGGTGATAGGTGGGATAACCCACTAAACTTACATGTTAGTTTACTTTCCTCTCTTTCTTCAATATGGGACAAACTTTCACTCTTTATATCTCAGCGATGTTGTTATTATGTTATGTTTTATGATTACTATAGCAAATACACTTATCTAATCTAATCTCAACTATTATATATTTCAATGCTTATCACTTATAAAATATTTAATTACCAAACATGTATGTATATTAAGACCAATATATCTCACGATTGAATCAATGGAAAACAATATCAAACTACATTATTCGTCAAACTTTAACAAAAACGTTAGCTTCATCGTTGCCAGGCCCTTGCTGGAGAATGCTTCACGACAAGTTTGATAATTCTTTAAATCACGTGCACAGATGAGATGCTTTGGTTGAAGTCAGAAACGAAATTGCTAGTACCAAGGGTTAAGGGGGACCACTTTTTGATTTCGGAGCCACAGATTGAATGGTAGAAATTTCACCGCGTCTTGTTTCCATGGCAATAATGCATGAAATGAAATGAAACCGATGGCAATAGTATGTTCTTACTTCTTAATGTATAATCTGCCAGCCCCAAAAAGACAAAAGGCTATATCTGAAACTTATATAAATCCATTAAAGAAAGACAATTGAGCATGTGATCATCATGTCCGTGGGCATACGTTTGTCACGAAGGATTAATAATAGGTACTTAAAATAATGTCGAGTCATTATGCATGTATACTTTACAAAGATAAGTTTGTCGGCTAATCATCAATTCAGATTCATCGATATTTTAAAACACTTTACATTATTTATAGCATTAAAAAAATTAGATACTTAAATAATATCAGTCATAATTCTTGTTAACAATTAATATTAAATAATATATACTATTTAGTACTATAAAAAGAATAGAAACAAAAATAAAAGATAAAATTTTCATTTTCATAAGTTCTGAAAACTTGAAGGAATCAAAATAAAATACAAAAATTGGAAAATTAAATAAACAAATTTTCATTGAATTTGAGAATAAAAACAAAAAATAAAAAACCAAAGTGAAACAAAATTAGAAATAATAGATAATCTAAAATGCTCGTAAATTGGAGCTAACACAAAAAAAAAATCCCTGTGTACATATATAATAGACAGATGTATTTCAAATGTTCGAAGAGTCATTGACTGGTAGACGTAAAATGAAACATACAATACTCGATATTCCACTTCCCAAGCCAGAAAAATGTGTTGAAATTCCGTTATACTGAGCTATCAGGGGAAGGCAAGTTGTCGGGACAGGTTGAAAAATTTATCACAGTGATGGAGGCAGGCGCAACCGTGAACGCCTTCAGGGAAGCAGGACAGGCCGACTTCTGTTGAAATTTTTTTCACAGTAATGAAGGCAGGCACACCGGTGAACGCTATCTAGTTGCGAACCGTACTGGAAGTAAAAGACCACAAATTAGAGCTTTTGGTTGAATGTTGATTAATAAAATAAAATGTAATACGAAAGAATAAAACGGAATGATTTATAACGTAATGAAATATAATGTAGTAAAAAATTGTTTAAAAAAATTAAAAATTTTATAATATAATATAATAAAATGTTGTTCGAAAGGTAAATAAAATTGAATGTAATAGATAATAAATAATTATTATATCCCTTATATTAAAATGATTGTTAAAGGAGGCTTATTATTTTATTATTAATTATATACAATTTATTATTAATTAAACAAATTATTATTATTAATTATTTAATATATTTTATTTTATTTTATGTAATTTATATTTAAAAATAATTTATTTATATTTATATTTATATAAATATATATGGAAACAATTAAAGAATAATTTTTTATATATTTCCTATTTTTATTAATTAAATTTTTTTACTTTATTATTATTTATGTACAATTTATTATTAATTATAAAAATTTTATCATTAATTATTTAATTTAATTTAATTTATTTTATTCTATGCGATTTATATATAAAAATAATTTATTTATATTTTTACTTATATAGAAATATATACAAACAATTAAAGAAGAATTTTTAATGTATTTTGTATTTTTCATTAATAAAAATTTTATTAATCTATATTTTATTAATTATATACAATTTATTATTAATTATATACAAATATTATTATTAATTATTTAATACATTTTATTTTATTTTATGTAATTTATATTTAAAAATAATTTATTTATATTTATATAAATATAAATATATATGGAAACAATTAAAGAATAATTTTTTATATATTTTCTATTTTTATTAATTAAAATTTTTTACTTTATTATTATTTATATACAATTTATTATTAATTATAAAACTTTTATTATTAATTATTTAATATATTTTATTTTATTTTATTTTAAGCGATTTATATATATAAATAATTTATATTTTATTTATATAGAAATATATACAAACAATTAAATAATAATTTTTAATGTATTTTGTATTTTTCATTAATAAAAATTTTATTAATCTATATCTTATTAATTATATACAATTTATTATTAATTATATAAAAATATTATTATCAATTATTTAATAAATTTTATTATATTAAATTTTATTGCATGTGATTTATATTTAAAAATAATTTATCTGTATTTTTATTTATATAGAAATATATAAAAACAATTAAAGAATATTTTAAATATATTTTCTATTTATATTTTTAAATATATTTTTAATAGAAAATATATTTAAAATTATTCTTTAATTGTAAATAAAAATAAATAAAATTCTTTAATTGTAAATAAAATAAATAAATTATTTTTAAATATAAAATTTTTATTTTATTATTAAATATATGTAATTTATTATTAATAATATAAAATATTATTATTAATTATTTAATAAAATTTATTATATTAAATATTATTATATTATATTTAATATATTAATATTATGAATTGGTCACATTTGGTATTAAGAAGAATTATTGAATATATATTAGGTAGTGTGTATTTATTAGTTTACGTTTCATTTTAAATTTTTCAAATACGATGTCTCTCATTTTCACTGTTTTAAGATGGAATGAAACGTAACATGAAACTCTCCACTTTCATCTGATTCGATCTCATTCTATTATAAAACCCTCAATCAAACAATAAAAATATGTTACATTTTATCCTATTATATTAATAACCCCTCAATCACACAAGTAATTCAGTTTTAAAGTGAATTCATGGGAGCTCACTCGGTAAAATAGCTAAGTGGTAATCATTAAACTGAGCTTAGTCTCTCTCCCATCACCCCAAATCCCCTGTCCAAATTACCCAGTACCAACCCTGTCCAAGTGGATCTAAGCCAAATGTAACCACACAAGTGGATGGCTCCAGTATCAACCCTGTCCAAGTGGATCTAAGCCACGCAAGTAGATGGCTTAGATCCAATTAGACAGGGTTGGTACTGGGTAACTTTGACAGATGATCACCACTCCTCTCCTAGCCTGCGTTAGTTGTTGTGGAAGCAATAATAGCATTCCTTCGCGTACATAGACGAACTTGCTTTAAATTTTAACCATAAAGTTGGCAGTCTGTAGCGTCTTTTCTCCAAAGTTGGGGAAGTCTATAGTTATCGTCACTTCTCTGTCACCTTGTTAAAGGTATGGCTAAGTGCTGATCCGTTTGGTGCTTGAGAAAATATATATATTTATACTTGCTAAGATTTCATCATTTTTTTTGGACTCATTTCCAGTTGGGAATTAAGTTCGACGAGCTATGACAAGGGATATGAGTGAAGCTGTCAATCCATCAACAATGGAAGTGGCGGAAAAGGAACCTAGTAAAATGAACCCCGTCACGAAAAGACTCCTCTTCCTACTGAACTGCATTCTTTTCACTGTCGGCTCTTGCGGTGGCCCGTTGGTTCTTCGAGTCTACTACATACACGGTGGTGCAAGCATCTGGCTTAACAGTTTGCTCCAGTCAGTAGGCTGGCCTCTCAATCTGATCCCACTCGCAATTTCATACCTCTATCGACGATCCAAAAACCCCAACACTCGCCTCTTCTACATTGATCTTCCTCTATTCTTAGCTTCCTCTTTCGCCGGGCTTATCGCTGGTTCAGTGAGCTATCTCTACTCTTATGGTTTGGGTCGTCTTCCTGTTTCAACAGCTTCTTTGATCCTTAGCAGTCAGTTGGCTTTCGTTGCACTATTTTCTTACATCTTGGTCAGACAAAAGTTCACTCCATACACCATAAACGCCGTCTTTCTGTTGACGGTAGGGGCTGGAGTTTTGGCTATGCATTCCAGTAATGACAAGCCAAAAGGTGAAACTCGAAAACAATATGCTGTAGGGTTTGCCATGGCAGCAATAGCCGCAATTCTGATGGGAATTTTTCTGCCATTCATTGAATTGATTTATAAAAAGTCCAGGCAACAGGTTACATACACTCTTGTTATTGAGATTCAAATGGTGGTTCTTTTTGTCGCTACCATCTTCTCCACTATCGGGATGATCGCTTCCAACGACTACAAGGTTAAAATTTCCATCTCTTTTTGCAACGCTTTTTCCTCAATTTATTTCTTTTTATGTTTGAACTTTTTGGGTTTTGCGTCAAAAAAACATGATATAAATGAACGTATTTCTTCAGCATTATCTGCTGACAATGGTTATTAATGAAGTTTCCTTCTTCTGTTTTTTTTTTTAAACGTTTACTTAGTTGCACGTGATCCCTTTGAAACTTAAGTTCAATTTATCATGCAACCACATAAGAGTATCAAAAAGTTACCACTTTGTCTAAGGTATATTTGTAAATTTAATGATTATTAAAGAATTTCTCTGGGTTAGAAGATTAAAAAAAATTAAAGTTATGTCGATGATAACAAAATATTATAAGTTGTAAAATATGTTTTTTTATAAAATATTAAAAATCATTAGATAATGATCATATAGTTTACTCCTAAATGAGTACAGTAAATTTATAAAAATGAATTTCTAGATTCTATAGTATATAGAATGATATAAACGAGATTCATTTAAGGCATATTCAGTTTAATATATTTGTTTCTTTATTAGTAACCTAAGCGGGCCATCATTTATAATCTTAGTTAATTATATGTATGTTTAACAGGATATTGTGGAAGAAGCAAGGAATTTTGGACTTGGAAAAGCTAAGTATTGTCATGTCCTCGTCTGGGCATCAGTATTGTGTCAGCTTTTAACGTTAGGAACAGCGGGAGTCATCTTCTGTGGCTCGTCTATGCTTAGCGGTATAATGATTTCCTGCTTTCTTCCAATAGTGGAGGTATTGGCTGTTGTTTTCTTCGATGAAAAATTCCAAGCTGAGAAAGCTGTCTCTCTTGGACTCTCTCTCTGGGGCTTTCTTTCTTACTTTTATGGTGAGGCTAGAACAAACAGGGAGATGACGAAAAACGAAGAACCTACTGCTCTTCCACCAGAAAGTCAAATGACTGAAACTACTGTACCAACTACTACAACTACCTCTAGTCCGAATCCAATTGCCAATGTCTAACGATGAGATGATGAATCTAATTGGCAAATGTTTGACAAGCAGATCGGTCGGTCATGCCAGTGTTACAACTGGGTAGCAAAACATTCGTACAAAGCTAACGGATCGCATGAACAAGTGAATGTTCATGATGTGGAGGTTGAAGGAATCACAAAAAAAACTATTTATCGTTTTTTAGTATGTCATTTTTTAAATATTCGATTTGTATGAACAAGTGTTTATTAAAGACCAGTTATCCGTTTTTCGCTCTTTCGTGGTAGAAATTTCTTTAACCTGTCACAGTTTAGTAGAGATTCAGACGTGAATCCTGGGAATTGTCATCATAAGTCAGGTGGTACGCAGTTAGTATAGAACAAAACCTAATGGTTTCAAGATTTTTAGGTGATTACTTGTAAAAAAAATCACATATAGATGAACATTTCACTTTAAGATCGGATATGTGTAATTGAAACTTATCACTTACGAATGAGTTCTTTGTTTTTGCAGATTAAAGGACCCTTTTGCCACTTTCGCATAAAACACAAGAAATTGAATAGTTATAACTTGATTTTTTTACACTGATCATTATCTTATCCTTTTTTACGGGGGAATTTAAATAATTTTTTATATTTACCTTTAAATCTTTAGCTGCTGTTTAACTGTTAATATCAAGTGTTACATCCTAGACCTTCAGGTTTGTTCAATAGTTATCATTTCTCGCTCGCAAGTGATGATTGACACTTTGGAATTTTTCGTACTTATCTAATAAACCGTAAAACCTACGTCTCGCGAGAATTTATTTTCATATATCTGTTAGGAATATATAATATCTCCGTTAATGAGTAGATCCTTGAATAAATTTTATGATATACTTTAGATCACATCTTGTATTTCAATCTCATTTGATCTCATTTATTTAACCGTACCATAAATGTATTCAATTATATTACTAAGAGTTGCGAACATTTGAATACATAATTTTTCTTATGTGAGTTACAAATCAAAATGTCCTTCTTTTGTTTTAAATTCTCTTGAATTGAATTTAATTTGTTCCATAAATGTATTCAATTATCTTACTAAGAGTTGTGAACATTTGAATACATAATTTTTCTTACGTGAGTTACAAATCAAAATGTCCTTCTTTTGTTTTAAATTCTCTTTAATTGAATTTAATTTGTTTTTCTAGAATTGTCTCATAAGATTGTATCTATAACAAACCACTATCGTAGATCATATATCTGAACATTTAGAAGACATCCAAGAACATACCCTATGAGAATGACATGTTAAAACAATCATATTCACTTATTATGCCATCATAGAAACATAAGTATTTCAAAGGGCTAAATTTCCTCATTTTATTAACAAAAATAAACTTACTTCGTCATTACATTCCATGATCCATATATTTACGTTACAAAAACATACGAGAGTTTACTGTTCTTTACAAAATATCTAACATGAAATGAGATGCTAACATAGACAATCTATCTAAACTCCTCAGACTTCAGCTGACCAGACCTTTGAGTCATTCCTGATTCTAAAATTGACAATACTAGATTGCCTTAGAAGCTAGGTCTCCTCAGTACCTAAAAAACAACGTGACAATTCTGACGAGTTTTGCGAACTCAGTAAGTGAACCATCATCGATATGCTCACTCAAGTCAAAACACAACATCACAAGTATATCACATTAGCTTGAATCAATTCCCATACAATTTTGTATACCAAATCACACTATACATCATATCTTAATAAGCACATTCTAATACAAACATGTCATATAATCTTTTCAGAACAATCCAATCTTTCACCTCAATTATTCATATCATCAACATGTATACAAGTATTGCAAATCACTATATCAACACAATTCAGTACTTTTTCTTTTTTCTTTTTAAATCATTCACATGTACACAAACATAACATAACATAATATCAACTCAATTTAGCCATTCTTTACAATGATTCATATGATACATGTAAAGATATATTTGCAATACACATGAGACTCCACTTTCTTTTTTATTTTATTGTGACCGAGTGCCTATTTAACTGTCCCGTATGTATTGTGGATACCAGGTTCATTTTAGATATTGTACCATACTCATTGTAGATATAGGGCTTATTAATCGTTGAGTCTGTGGCTCAGTATGCACATTTATGATCTTTAAGCTTTTTTTCACGTTGGCCACTTCAGTTACAACTCCTTTATCTGATTATGCATATCAAGGTAATAAAAATGCACCAAATCATATATTATTCTATCAATAACTCTCATTTAGTGTGCACAGTCATATAGCACATTCATCGGATCTAAGTCCGACATTTAACATATAATTGAGAACAAAATTTTCATATTCACATTCAATTTGCAAATACTTCCAATACAGTCCCGAATATCAAACTCCTCAGACCATCAATGTCCGGAATTAACACAATCATATTATTAACTGTTTAATGTCAAACAGTTAAATAAGAACAATTCAAATATAGTGAGTAAACATCTAGGTTAACTCACAGTATGCTCCAGATAGCTATTGCCTTGACGAGCCGGTAATGTTTGGAAGTTGTCGGTCAATTTGTGATTCCAAATCATGTAATACACACATATGTACACATTACTAACTTGTTTAATCAAGTAAGTACTCAATTATACACATATATTTGTGTTATGTTCAATGCATACTCAATTGACTTTCTCGAGTATGTATTCATATTCATATATCTTAACTATTGAATTTGTGCTTATACACCCTAAGACCATTCAAACATCATATTTTGTATACTACCATTTTGCAATTAGGTTTGTACATTTAAGTTAGCTTGATTTACTCCCAATTCATTAACCATACTTTACATTTATCCTTGGACATTTTCATGATAAAAAAGCCTCTTATAATCCATACACAATTGTTACTTTAAATATGGAATTTCAGCAAGCTATATCTATACATTCACCAAACTTTTTCCAGCAATATATATTCATACATTACCCAATTCTCATTCATAATTACCCCATGTTTTTCAATGCTCCTTCATCCATACCTTATACACAGTACTCATGTGTTTAAGATCATGTTTGCATTAGAAGAACTCATTTATTCCTTTAACAAATCAAAATTTCCATATTTGAACTCAACCACATCAAAGCAGTCCATTCTTTAGGTTATGACATCACTTAACTACATAAACGTACCAAGCTCTTAACCAATTAATCAAGAAACAATCTAGGCTCATTCCTAGCCTTAATCAAGTCCAAATATACTAATTAACAGGGAAATTTCTCAGCTGGTTCAACATGTACACAAGGCTGAAATTAAAATTCCAGAATTTGTCATCAACATCACTAATATGTGTAACTTTAATAGTGAGATTATATGAAGTTCCATTATCTATTGTATCAAATCGGGACATCAGACTTACTTTAAGATTTTGGGGTAGTTTACAGTTAGCCATAGGTACAAAGTTGAATTTCAATACAACATTTCATCCTTAGACCGACGGACAAATTGAGAGAACTATTAGGACTGTTGGATATGCTTAGAGCTTGTGTTTTGGAGTTCCAAGAAGCATGGGATTAATATGTAGCTCTTATTGAATTTGCATACAACAATCATTATCACAGTAGTATCGGTATGGCTCCATATGAGTCGTTGTATGGCAAAAAGTGTCGATTGCCTTTGTATTGGGATGAAGAGGGTCTAAGGATTGTTGAAGGCCCATAACTGATTCAAGATATTGCTGATAAGGTGAAATTGATCCGTAACAGAATTAAGGTGGCTTAAGACAGGTAAAAAAGTTAAGCAGATCAGTACCAGAGAGATATGGAGTACCAAGTGGGAGATAAGGTGTTTATGAGAGTATCACCTTGGCAAAGAGCGCTAAGTTTTGGTAAAAAAGGGTAAGTTAAGCCCTAGATACATTGGTCCATAAAAGATTATTAAGAGAGTTGGATCATTAGCTTACAGGTTAGCATTACCAGCAGAGATGGCTCAGATTCATGATGTGTTTCATGTTAGTATACTCAGGAGATATTAGTCAGATTTGAAACATGTGTTACCAACACAAGAGGTTGAAATTGCAAGTAATTTGAGTTATGCGGAGGAACTTGTTAAGATGGTGGGTTATTAGACTAAACAATTGAGAAACAGAGTGATCCCATTGGTTAAAGTCCTTTGGAGGAATCATTCGAGAGAAGAAGCCATATAGGAGACTGAGGAAAACATGAGAAAACAATATCCCATCTGTTTGATCAAACAGGTAAGAATTTTCAGGAAAAAATTTCTTAAGTGGGGAGAATTGTAATAGCCCGTTTTCCATACTAACAGTTAGAAGCCTAGAATATTGCACATGGCTATATTATTAAGAATTCATGAATTGTATTTCTGTAACACCCCACTCCTGCAGGACCCGAACCTGACATCGTGAGTGATATCCGAATTCGTGCCCGCGAGGGTGGCATGCTACTGCGCTCAATTAGTCAAAAACTCAGCACAATTTTTTTTGAAATGACAATCACAAACATAATATGCCAAAATCAGTAATCAATCTGGGCCCACTTTCATTCATAAACATCTTCAATCACACACTACAATCAATAGAATTTCAATAGCCCATTTGGGGCCCACAATAATTACAAAACACTATTTTATAGAAATTATGGAATACAAATTTACACAAAATAATAGAATACAGAATGCAGATGCAACTGATCCCGACCTTGATCTTTCACTTGCATGCAGTAGGCATACTCTCATTGAATCCAAATCAACCTTTGAAGGGTACTATCTTGGAAAACAAGTCAAGTATGTATTTAGGCATAAGGTCCAAACCGAATTAAAATAATGCTACAAAGGAAACTCCTAGAAGTAGAAATCAAATATGAATTTGCTCTAGTATATGAACATAATTGTCTTCTTTTTTGGGTCAACGAAATTGAGACATGGTCAATCCACGTTGTTGTGAAAACGATCGACGGTCAGATATGTCACAATATGCATCCAAAATCTATATATACCGATCCTCCAATGGATGAGGTACATTAAAAGTTAAAATTACCAAGCCTCTAAAAGCAACCGAACCGGAAACCCAAAAAGAAGGGTACGTTAAAACTCGGATGTCGTCTTAAACGTGAACAAAGAAAGAAAGCAAGCAAGCATTTAACATGGAAGGGTCTAGCAAAGGGAAGAAGGAAGAGAAAGTACGAGACGAAGTACGTTACCGGGGAGTTAGAAGACGGCCATGGGGCAAGTATGCGGCGGAGATTCGGGACCCTTCGAGGCAAGGGGCACGATTATGGCTAGGAACATTTGACTCGGCGGAGGAGGCAGCTCGTGCATATGACAGAGCTGCATTTGATATGAGAGGTCACCTTGCAATCCTCAATTTCCCTAATGATTACTACTCACAAATTATAGGGTCGTCTCCTCGTCCTAAAGAATCGTTTTATTCTTCTTCTGCTGCTGCTTCTTCGAGTTCAAGATCTGGTAATATTGGCAGCTACGGCTTTGGTCGAGGAAGCTCGTCGAGTGGACAAGGAAGCCAAGTTTTCGAGATCGAGTGTTTCGATGATAGTCTTTTGGAAGAGCTTCTTGAATCAGAAGAGGAGAAAAGTAAACGTTCACAAGATTGAGTTTCGTTTCGCCTTTCTATGGCCTTCGCCTTTAGTACCAATACCTTAAATATAAATAAACGAGGTAGCGAACTGGTGAATGTTTCGTTTGATTAGATATCTCGCAAACTCTGTTCACACTGTTCTGCCAGTGTCGTGATTGACCAATTACTGGGCTGCTAGTGTCAACAGTTTGTGTCGTTATATTGCTCAGAGAAATGATTTCCTTGCTTTTGTTGGATTAGGCCCTGCGTGATTAGCCAAAAATGTAGAGAGAATGGGAGGGAGTTCATTGTAGATAGGTTACTAATGATTGAGCATGGAAATCCAAAGTAGATGCAAACCCATGGTGGGGGTTAACAAGCCTAAATTTTTATACACTTATGCGTGGATTCTGACAGCAGTATATTAGTAATATCAAGAATCAAAGATCTCATAGAAGTGATAATAAGAATCTGATGAATGTAGAATCGATGATCAAAAGTTACTTCAACAGTTCATCCAAACGAACAAATCATCTGGAATCGTAGGACATGAGTAAAGGTTTAAAGTGCAGATTGTGATGAAACTTGCAAAGTGATATCTTCTGGTTATTGAAATCAATGATTATTATATACATCAATATGCTCTGAAGTGTTTTATCCTTGATAAATCAGAATTAGCCGCGAGAGTTACATCATAATTAATTTAGATTTTGATATCTTTAATGTGATAATAAGTTATAATACACTTCAGCAAACATCCCTGAGAAAGTGAAGCATATGTGTTGGAGAACAACTTTGACTCTTTTGCCATGTATGGTAAATTTGCAACGCAAATTTGTGGTTGTTCCAAGTGTTTGTCCGGTTTGTGGTACTCATCCCGAAACGGAACACCATATCTTCTTAACTTGTCTTG
>JANKOE010000002.1:7776420-7786539 GCA_026284465.1 Erythroxylum citrifolium | reverse complement strand
TAAAATAACATAATTTTATTAATAATTTGTTAATAAATATTATATAAGAGATTAAATAAATTTATTTAATTAAAAAATTTATCTTTAAGTTTTATCTAATATGTAATTATTATCAGTGATAAAAATATAATTATATTAACATTAACAACCAAACATGTTTTTATTTTTATTTGAAAGAAAAATATAAACAAAAAACTGAAAACGAAAACGAAAACAAAAATTGAAAGCTACAACAGAAAAACAGAGGTAAAACCAAACGGCCCCTTAACTTCTATATTGGTTACACTGAGACTTATAAAATTATGCTCACTTATATCATTAATAGTCACTTTTTACAAACACACCTACAGCTCTAATTTTCCAGATTCAAAAATACCTTAATAACACCTATCTTTAGCATGAATTCCTTATCAATTATATTTCAAATCCCAACTTAAATCATCTATAAAATAACCCATAAGCTACTGTTTTCATACATGCAAAAATAAAACAGAAAAGTGCCCCAGTTCATGTAGAAATTTCCAGTATAATTCATCATCAATATCATATACAATTCTTCTCAATTTCATCATCATAAATTCTCTATTATAACATGCCATAAATACCAATCTTTTACTTACTTGCTAGCTCAAATTCCAGTTCAAAGATAAAGCTAATTCAGTTCTCCATGCATGCAAAAATCATCACGAATTCAAGGTAACAACAAGTTGGTTTTCATCTAGAACAAAGGACAACAATAATATGATTCTTTAACCATCTTGTGAAGGGTAAAAGCATGGATTATTGGTGTAGAAATTGGACACAGACATAGACAAAATATAGGGATGTAAGGGTGAGAGAGTTTCGATGGTGTAAGAAGAAGAAGGAAGAAGAAATGAGCAGAACTAAAATCGCTCCTGCAGAAACTTAACATCTTGGATGTTTGGTGTCTCCATATTACTATGACATATGTCCCTAAGATGTTCTCCATTTGTCCTGCATATTTGTTGCCAACTGTCACCATTAAGCTAGGCCATTTGTCACCCACTCATTGCTGCCTTTTGTCAATTAATTAGCTATCATTTATCACTTAATTTTTTATGCCAAATGTCACTAATTCATAGGCTTAGTCATCTTAATTTTTCATATGTCAATTTGTCTTACCACTTGACATTTTTCTTAGACCAAATGTACATTTTAATTCATTAAATTTTCAATTGTAACAATAAATTTCAAGTTTACTAATGATAGTCCACCAGACCAAAATTCAAGGCATAAGTAATACATAATTCACATCATGATCATTTTAAACCTTTCATACCCTGGAATATGTCAATTGAGTGCATATATTATCTTTTCATCGTGTACTGATTCATAATTCATGTGTGCATGCTAATGATATGCGTGTGAATGAAATACAATTCATGAATTCTTAATGATATGGCCATATGTAATATTTTAGGCTACTAACCGTTAGTATGAAAAATGGGCTATTACAGTATTAAATATAATCTTTTGGTAACATTCTAAAGTAGAAAACCTTAAATTTAATTCTTAAACATTATATAAGAGTTTCAAGGTTATATTATGAGGATAACTTAATCTCTAAGATCTCACATAATATAAGTTGAGATCCTATAACTTATGTTAATCCATTTTTATGATCATTTATGTATACATAATAAGAGTCATATGCTACAGTATTAACTCCTGTTAATTTATAGCATATGTTTTTGTTTAATGCAATATCGTACAGGTGTTGGTTTAAACATACTTAATGTTAAATCTGAATTTACTTTTCTACTCTTAAATTTATTTTTCTGAACTTTTATCAAACAACATAAGACAGATATGATGACCATATGATCGCTTTAAACCAATTTTCTTTTGAATTAACTTTTAAGCTAGCATTTGTGGTTTAAGTTTCTTACGTTAGCTCTCAATTATTACATTGATAATAAACTTAGCACTTGCCTCATTTCCAGTCATCACAAATATTATAGTTGACTACCTATATGAGAAGGCTAATCTTTTATTTGTCTAACATACTCTTTGATTCAAATGTAAAATGTATCAAATAAAATAAACATATTTCATAATCAAGTAGTACACAATGTTTATTACTTAACAAACAATATCAACTCATTATATTTAAGCATGACAATGCATTGAATGAATATAAATGGAGAAATGTTATTCAAATACATTTCAATATCTATACACTCTTAGTGACTTCATATGCCCAATGTATATATCTTAGGAAATTGGTTTTGATATTGGCTCTGCCTTCATATCTCTATCGATATATACTTTATTTTAACTTCTCTTGTTGTAACTATATTTTTCATATAATTATACTTAGTATCTAAATGTTTGATTTTACAATAAAATTTAAGGTCTTTAGTATATGTGATTGATGTTTACTATTATAATTGATTATTATTGGATTAGTTTCACTTTAAGTGACCCCCAAACTAACCAAGAATCATTTGTCACACGAATTCTTGTACTGATGCTGAAAATACTATAAATTTAACTTCCGTTGTGGATAAAGCAACACATGATTGCTTTTTTTTTTAACTTTTTCATGATATAACATCATTGTTAAGTAAAAAAAAATTTGGAGGTAGATTTTCTCTCATCTAAATATCCCACCCAATCTGCATTTTTGTGCCCTGTATACTTTCATTGTTACCTTGATAACACAACACATAATAAATAGTAACTTTTAGATACCTTAATATTCTCTTTATTGTCTTTCAATGTGCTTGTCCTAGATTTGACTTATATCTTCTCATCATCTTAACAATGTAACAAATATCTGGCCATGTTCACATCATGACATACACAAGACTTCCAATTGTATTAGAGTAGGGATTTTTTTTCATTTTTTCCCTTTCTTATGGCATAGGTGGGCAAAACTTCTTGTTGGGTCCTTCGCCTTTAACAATAAGAGTATCTATTGGCTTTCAATCTTACATACGAAATCACTCTAAAATCTTTTGAGTATAAGTCACTTTAGAATGTGATAATAATCTTTTTGAACGATCTCGCGAAATCTTATCCCCAAGAATATATATATATAGCTTCACCCATGTCTTTCATCTCAAATTCAGATGACAAACAATGTTTGATTTGCGTGATAAACTCACAGTCATTACAAGCAATCAAAATGCCATTCACAGATAAAGATAAAATTGCAAATTTATCTTTAGATCTTTTTATATATACACAACGGTCTTCATCAAGGAAATGAAAATCATATGAAATGATTATGCTTTAGACTATAAATTAAATTTTAGTATCATGCTTGATTCAAGCTTAAAGAAGTCATTTCTTCTTTCATTACTTGCATTCATTCTTTTTTAGTATGATCACTAAGAGCATCATGTACATTTCTTATCTCATCATCTTCTTGTGGGATAATCATGCAAAATTTTCCTTATATTTCAAATGACATATGAGAATTAGGCCTATGATTACTTTAATGTAAACGTGGTTCATGAGAAACAAAATTTATCAACTTCTTGATTACTCTTACTTGGATAAGATATAATGAGAAAACTTTAAGTGGATTGAAATCTGTCAAGAATCTTACATTGAGCAAGTGAAGAATGTCAAAATAATTTATAAGTATATGGCAAACCTCTCCTTGCAAGGTGTCTTTTGGGGTAAAGTTAGGCCCAAATTTATCATGGTATCAGAGCCTAAACTTGTCTCAATGGTTTGGAGTGATATTAGAATTTTTAATATGGGTAGAGTGTAGAACCCATTAATAAGAATTGGGCCTAGGTGAAATCATTGCCAAAATGACTAAAACTAGCTATTTGGTTAGTTAACTCTTACCATTTATTGACCTTTTAATATTTTTATTTTTAATCAATGTGGAATACTTTAACACTCTCCTTCAGTGTAATTAGGACTGGATATTCAATTGTCACTTGAAATAAACACGACGGTAATCGTACCGGGCCATTGGGACTGGATATCTAAATGGACAATCGAGAAATTAAGAATCCAAACCAAACCTGCTCTGATACCATATTAGAATTTTTAATATGGGTAAAGTGTAAAGCCTACTCATAAGAATTGGGCTTAGGTCAAATCATTACTAAAATGACTATAACTATCAATTTAGTTAGTTGACCCTTACTATTTATTAACCCTTTAACATTCTCATTTGTAATTAATGTGGGATACTCTAACAATAAGGTGCCTTTGGGGGTAAAGTTAGGCTCAAAATTTATCAAGGTATAATAAACTAAATTCATCATAATGGTTTGGGGCAGTGTCCAGCCTGTGTAACTCTTTGCTCAATATGCTCATCAGATGTCTAGCCCTGCTCTAGACTGAGTGTAACATCCCATTGCCTGCTGGGAGGTTAGAATAGTAAATCTGAGTGATCAATGAGCACTTAGAAATGCCTTTGCATGTTCATGCATAATATAACATACTCATACAAGTGAATAGTAAATTTTTGCACATGAAAATGACTATACATGCATTAATGACATTTCCCGGTATAATTGTTAATAAATATAATTCTTATTGAGAATTGTGGTTTGTTTGTATGGAAAATTGAATTAGAGAGGGTTATCGTTGATTTAGAATTTTTGGAGAATTTTAGGAAATTTTTCTAAAAAGTTAGGGGTAATTTTCGAACTAGGAAAAATATCAAGTGACAGATCAAATGATAAATGGTGGTAGAATTTACTGTCAAATAGCATTGGAATTTTTGATACATGACTTTAGGAAATTTTCACAAGTGTTATTGAAAATTAGGAGATAATTGGAGTGAAAATTTGGAGACAAATGGACTAGCTAATAAAAGACCAAAGAGGAACCATAAAAAGGAGACATGTGGCAAGTGACACACCTTATGCCTAACCCACGAAAATCACTAAATATTCAAGGCCATCTCTTTAATTTTTTGTCTCTCACTTTATTCACTTATTCTCATCTTTTGAAATTCTCCACTCATCTTCTCCATCTACGATTTTCTCACCTCACCAACATTGGAGTTTGTCTTGCCTTCTTTTACCACCATTATTTGCTACCATCTTCTTCTTCTTCACTTTGTTATTGAGGAACCCACCTTTACCTCTCTTGAAGATGAAGAACGTGGGTTGTATGGGGAGTTAGGGATTTTGGTATTCTTGAAGCTTTTGAAGAAATTGAAGCTAAACCAAGTAAGTTTTAGGGATCGAACGTAGCTTGCCTTTATCGTAGGTTATGTACCGAAATGACCTCCGGGCATCCCGGTATGTACCCTGCAGTAAGGGGGTGCTACACTGAGGGAGTTGTGTCAGGAATTTCACATTGAACAAGTAAAAAAAGAGTTAAAATGGTTTATAAATGCATGGAAAACCTCCCCTTTCAAGATGCCTTTTGAGGTAGAGTTTAACCCAAATTTGTTAAAATCTTAATGATTTCCTAGATTACTCCTACTCAAATAAAGTCCATCTTCATGATTTCCCATAATGGAATCATTCTGATCAAGAGTTTCATATAGAAATTATTTCACCATGCTTTGGAAATTTATTTTCTAAAAACATAATATCGCATGATTCAAATTCAGTTATACCTTCATTACCTCATTTCACTCATGAACATATCCCTTTGAGTGTTCACATTATCTAATAAAGACATATTTTCCTTTTGGGCCTAATTTTATATATTTATGAGAGAGATCATGAATGTAGGCAACATAACCCTATAGTTGCATATGTTCCATGTTAGGTTTTTCTTTATGTCCATAACTCATATCAAGTGTTCATAATTGATTTTGTGGGCACTTGAATAATACATAAGTGGTTGTATACATCACCGTAATAGGTGGTTGTATACATCACCGCAATAGGTGATTGGTAAATTTGCTTATGCCATCATAGACCTAACCATTTCAAGTAGCATTCTATTTCGTCTTTCTGTAACATCATTTTATTAATTCTTAATGCTTTTATTTTCTTGTCTAGTTAATTCTCTGCTAAACCTATAGACTTTACGAAGCAATTTAATGCTTCTAATTTGTGAGAAATCAAATCAAGTGTGATCATATTAATTATACTCATCTATAAAAGTAATGAAGTATACAGATCCACGTCAGTGCTCTTACATTTATTAGACCACAAATGTCTAAATGAATTGATTATAATGGATAGGAAGCTCGTGTTTTGTTTCTAAATGTGGCTTTCATGCTATTTTACCAGGTAAATAATATTTACATATGGGTAAATCTATTTGAAGCAAGTCACCTAAGAGGCCCTCTTTAGGTAATCGACTTATTCGATTTTTACTGATATGACATAGTCTAGCAGGCTACATAATTGTATCATTAATAGAATTACTAGATGATGTATGTTGGATTCCGTTTTTGGAGCCCAAAATTCAGAGTCATAAAACGTGAGTGTATTATCCTGTAGGGTTATTTCAATGAAATCCCGTTAGTCATCATTAGTTCATCTTCATTCTCATACCATCCCAAAAATTCCCTATTCGATCCATTGATATTCGACAATCCATTCTTATGTTTATGTCCTAAATCATATTGTTGGGCACCCCGCCCTCACAAGACACATGCCCGACGTCCTAAGTGACATCTGAACACGCATCCCACAACGGTGACACGCTCACACCAGTCAGTCACCAAAAACACAAATTGACTTCTTCAGAACAATTATAGCTCTATGTCTCTAGTTTATTTTGAAATAAGAATCATCTCATTCGGAGCTCTATAGATCAAGATATGATGAAAAAGCCATAGTATGTTCATAATCAATTCATGCTCTACCAACCGATTCTCTCAATTTTTTTCCATCAATCTTTTTCAAATCAACACCAAAAGCTACCGATTTTTATGGAGAGATAGAAAAATGTGTTAGGAATCTATTGGTTTAATAATCACTTCATTTAAAGGTTGGATGACAAAGTTATGGCCAAAAGAATCAAATATGTTTAGATTTGGAAAACCCTTCAGGTGCACGATCGTGAAAGTTGATGAAGTTAAGAGGTGCAATCGCACCTTTCCTTGTTATGAGCGCACCCGAGGCTACTCCCAGGATGCGGGATCGCACCCTGCTTCCTCGCGACCGCGACCGAGGCTTTTATACATTGCATGTAGCATCACTAACTTATAATAATCATATCTCTCAACTCTAATATCCAAAAATTTCATACTTCATATCGTTGGAAAGCTAGAAAGATAAGCTACAACTTTCAAGAAGACACTTTTATCTAATTCAGCCTAGATTAATGCAAATTTTCTCCTAAAGTCAGACCACACATTTTTTCCCTATGAAAAACTTGAAAATGCAATGTACAAACTTGGAAAGTCATGAGCAAAACCAAATATATTTCATTAATATCAAAAGATACGAGTTTTACAAAGCTTTAATGGACATTTCAAGTCACCATACATCAATGTCTCAAAATCCTTAAATACAAAAGATACTTGAACAAATAATGCTTGAAATGCGACTAAAATCTCGTGTTTGCAAAATCTAGCTTAAAATATAAAAATATGCATAATCGGAGTGATGCCTTGACTCTTTTTTACTCGATCTCTTGCTCATCACTTGGAGATGGGAAGGAATGGAAGTGAGCTTAAAAACTCATGGGTAACAAGTTTATAATCGATAACAAGCAAAACCATTGTAATGGCTCAAAGTCATGGAAATTTTGCATCAAATCCATAAAACACATATTTCTCAAATTCTCAACTTGTCAACACATATCATAAACACATAAGTCACATATGCATCAAATTGTCATCCAATCATAAACACATAAACAATTTAGAATGGTTTGGGTAGGTCCATAAACAGAACGTACTAACACATTATCACATAATGGTCTTGTGTAGTTTTAAATAGAACGTACTATCGCAATCTCACATAATGATTTTGCGTAGTCGTAAACATGAGGGAGTCCATGAAAGAGCTCCATGCCACTAGTGAGAAGGCAGGAGAAGCCTTTAATAAAGTCAAAGTGCACTTGACATAACAGAATGGACCACTACAAACCCACATAACATGTATTTTATGACTTGAAAATAGATTGCCCAAATGGCACATTCCAAAAACATGTTTTTTATGAGCATGAAATATTTCGAAACCTATTTCCATTTCCATTTCACAATTCATCAACAGAAATTCATATACTAAACATATAGCAATTTCTCAATCATTCAAAGAACAATAATGTAATGTTCATAAAACAATTGAAATCATTTAATGCTCTTAAATTTGAAAAGATAGTCATGGCTCATTACTCAATTATAAACATGAATCCACCTTAATTTCCTTGCTTAATACTTGCTCAAGGATGCCTCTCATCTTGCTCATCTTGCCTTTCTTGATTTCCTTCATCAATGAAAACATTTCCCATTCAATAGGATTACAAATTGGATACCCATAAAGCACATTCACTAAAATTGATCCTAGAAAGCTTAAACCCATGCATTTCCTAAGCTTCATGAACTAAAACTCTTTCAAAAATCCAAAAGATTAAGTAAGACCTTATCTTGAATCTTCACCAAATGAAGAGTTTCTTGATTCTAATGAAAGCTCTTCTCTTCACTAAATGTCCATTTTACCCTTCCTTATATGCCTTATGGTCTTTATCCCTTAGTGAACTACCCAAAATGCCCTTATACAATACACTCTTACTAATTTAATTCAATTAACCAAAGTAATAAAACCCTACTAACATTTACATACTAATTAACTCCAGAAAAAAAATATTTATCTATCAAAACCTCATAATTATTTAAATCATTCTTAACTCAACAAGAAAAAAAATTTGGGCGCCAACAATGTAAATAAAGAATAACTTATGTTATTATTTGAATAAACGACATCTAAAACAATAAAACCATCCAACATGAAGCCATGGCCATTAAAAAAATGTGTCGAAGATATAAATCTATACCACTACTATAGCAATTTACATCAAAACCAAAACTTATTAAAACTAATACAGAGATAAGATTCTGTCAAATCTTTGTAACATACAACACTTTCTGTAGGATTATAAATCAACCACCACATATATTACAAGTTCTAATTCCTTGTATAACAACCCTCGAGCTTTACCCTTCACTATGTAGTTAGCTGATCCTGAGTTTACAATCTAAAAAAGGATGAGATTTAGTTAAAAATTATAACAAAAGATATTCATATAACAAATATTTGTCACAGTTAAAGTGCTTGACTTTTTTCATGCTTTGCTTCTTAAAAGGATGTTTTCCTTTTCCATGCCAGTTTAACTGCCTTCTTTGAGTCATGAGTATAATAGGTATGTTTCTTACCCTTCTTTTATTTAGACGCACCATAATGCTTACGCTTCTGGTTCATATCTATGTTTGAGCTATAACTAACTGCATATATCTCATAACACATTTTAGAGGCTTCAAAACATTTTTCTTCTTGTATAAGATGCCTTATAGCATCTTCTATCATCTTGATGCTCTCATTATAAGTTAGATGCATCTTTATATACTCCAACTTTGAAATGATGATCGGATCATAGTTTGTACATACTGCTCATCTGTTCGTAACCAACATTATGCATCTCACTTATCATGTTTAATAATTGTCTGAAATTCTTTTGCATCATGTGATCTAATAGTTTTTAAATGTGTTAAACTTGACTATAAGTGGCCTTACTTTGTTCATCAAGTTGCCTTTAAGACGTGTTGGATCCCGAATCCGAAACCCAACTACTTAATTCGAAATCTTCATACTTATACATGATTCGGGTCCCAACTGGAAAACAAAACGAAAGAACAAAAACAAAAGCAAATCGAAGGCTCGGAATCGAAAGCGAAACGAACCGAAACGAATTGATTCAGATACCAAAGTACGGAAATGAAACGAAAGCGGAAGCAAAAGCAAATCGAACCGAAAGGCATAAGGCGGAAGCAAAATTTTACTAGTTAACCAATGCTTCGAATTTTGTGCAAATCGGAGGTCAAATGGAGAAGAAACAAAGAAAAGAAGAAAAAGGGTGTTATATAGTTTATTTAAAACCAACTTTGCTCATTTAAAACTTTTCACTTTGAAACCCGAAATTTCGTACGTTTAGTGCCTCTCGAAACATAAATAGAAACTCTATAACGTTCTAGAAGGATGTTAAAAACAA
>JANKOE010000002.1:7681060-7704919 GCA_026284465.1 Erythroxylum citrifolium | reverse complement strand
AAAAAGCTCTTCTCAGAAAAGCTCTACTGACAAAAGCTCTACTGATAAAAGCTCTACTGACAAAAGCTCAACCAAACGGACCCTAAGTCTACTTCTCCTTAATCAGCCACTACAACACAATCTTCACCAATAACATTAAGGATATCATCAAGTTTTGAACTAATAAGTTTCGAAACCCTAAGTAGTTGTTATTTAATCTTTTCAACCCCCTGTTTTCTTATATTAGCTTGTTGTTTGATATTTGTAGCTTGCTTCCTTATTATTTCATCATGTTGTCTTTATGTTTTGATTGGTCAAGGGTTTTAGCATGTTGTTCAAGTGTTTCAACCTCTAGTTTAGGCATTTCAACTTGCAATTTAAGTGCTTAAACTTGTTGCTTAGTTGTTTCAAACTTAGGATTTTCCAAAAAGTCCACTTTATTATGTTTTCCTTTCATCTTTAATGCTTTGATCATCTCTCATTGTCAAACTCTCTATCTCATCAAGTATTTGAGCACCATCTATATGTAGGCTTGAAGATTCTAATTGATCAGTTAAAAGAAATGTGTCATTAATTTCAACACCCATAATAAACACTTCCCTTGAGGTATTGCTTGATAAATTTAAAGAATCAAAACCATTATATAATTTTTTAGCAAAGATTTTCCCTTACGCTTCATGTTGTTGATCAATACCAATCCCTTCATCTTATGTATTACTACGTTCTCCATGTTCAACATCAAGTATATGTTATTGGTTGGTATAATTTTCTCTATATGGAGTTTTGACTTTTAGGGAATGTATGACAAGGTTGTCTAACCTCTCCAAAATTTTTTGAACATATTTTCTTATGGGAGATGTTACATGGAAGTTAGTTTTTGGAGCACCTTGTGAACGAGGATCATCAATGCCCAATTTTTTTGCAATATTCATAAGTACTTCATCTTGCTCTAAGTCACTGAATATTCTTCTATATTCCTTCCACTATATGTTGTCATTGTGAACCAATGCTCTGATACCAAATTTATGTAGTACAAATAGAAGAAGTATTAACCAATATATAATAATCATAAAATTAGGACAAATGATTGATATTAGGTTGCTAAAATATCAAATTATATGGCTAAATTTTAGTTAGGAATACTGAAATTTCAGTTTGATATAGTTGAGATTTTAGGGTTTTATTGTTAAAATTTTAGGCTTAGAATTTCAAAGTTTAAGATGGCTGAAATTTAGGTTTAAGATGGCTGAAATTTAGGTTAGGTTTGTCAAAATTTAGTGAGGAACACAAAAATAGAGAGTAAAAAATTACAAATCACTCCTAAGATCTAAAAATCACTCTTAGAAAAAGCACCATAGCTTCTATTCGAAAACTCAAGTTCGTAGAAAAATTTCATATTGTTTGTCATTTAAAAGTTAAATATACATATGTTCATAAAGAAGTTTTTAAAACCCTTTTTCTAATGAGAAAGGGCTCCTAACAAATCTAAATCCTATTCTAATAAAAATTTAATAAGTCTAAACAAGTAGGATAACATATGTAAAACAGAATAACATATTTAACTTACTACTACTTCCTATCTAATAAGGAATCCTAACACAATCTAAATTTCAACCTTTGTCTTTAATGTCAGCTCAATTTCTAATCTCCATCATACCAAATTAAGGTTTGTGGTTGACAATCTTTTCCTTTTTATTTCTTATATATACTTTAAGCTCTTTACATCAAAAGCTCAGTAGAGGCAAAGGCAATACTCTTGTACTTAACTTTAGTACTTGATCTAGCAACTGTAGGTTCTTTCTTGGTGCTCTAGGAGATAAAATTAGGACCAAAACATATATGGTAATCGAAAGTAGAAAGAAGATCATCAAACCAATCGACCCAATCAGCATCACAATAAAACTATAAGGAAAGAGAGGTGGCCTTACTAAAGTGAATTCCATGAGAGTTGGTAAAGCGAGAATATCCTAGAATTTGTTTGATCACAGTCTAGAGGATATCAATAGGGCATTATAAGAATTAAGATACTTTAATGACAACAAATTGATTATCAGGTCAGAGTCAAGCAAAGATATTGGAGAGCATCAACAGTTCTTTGGTATTCAGTAGGATCAGGGAGTATTGTACCATTATTTTTGAAAAGTGGAAGAGTGGAAATGATAGGTGTGGGTGTACGTTTGGACTTATCAAGAGCTGTGCAAAAAAGAAGATCTTTAATGCAGTAGGATTGAGTAAGGAGAATACCATGGGGAGTAGGCTTGATTTTAATTCCAAGAAAATGGTCTATGGAACCTAAGTCTTTGGTGGAGAAAGAGGATTTGAAATTATGAAAGAGTGAGGTAATAAAGGAAGGTTAAGAACCAGTGACCAAGATATCATCCATATAAACCAAAAGAAAGGTGATGTAAGATGAGGTTTTGTGAATAAAAAGCTAAGTATCGAATTGGGAAGAAATGAAATTGAGGTCGAAAACCTTTTAAGTTAAATGGTTAAAGAAAGCCCAAAGGGCTTATTTGAGGCCATATAATGCTTTATGGAGCTAACAATTATAGTGAAGATGGTGTAGATCTTTTAAACTCGAGGCTTGAGATATGTAAAATGGTTCTGAAAGATAATCATAAAGAAAAGCATTGTTGACATCCAATTAACGAATGATCCAAATGTGAAAGACAGCAAAGGAGAGAATAATAAGAATGGCGGTGGGTTTAACGACTGGGATGAAATTATTAGTGTAATCAATGCCAAATGGTTTGATGATGTATCCTTTGGTAACAAGATGTGCTTTATAAAGGTCAATAGTACCATTAGGATATCATTTTATGCAAAAGACCCATTTATAACCGACGATATTAGTGTGTGTATGAGGAGAAACAAGGGTCCAAGTTTGATTGCGATGAAGGACATTGAACTCATCAAGCATTGACTAGTGCCAATGGCGAGATTTATTGGCATGAGTAAATGATGTAGGATCAGAGGCATGATGTGTGAATGTAGCAGTATATGTGATGTAATCAGGGAATCTACGGGGAGTACGAGTGTTATCACATGTACGTAGGGTTATAGGATAGATAGGTGGAAGTGAGGGAGGTTATTAGGATAGGGTTTGTGAATCTGAAATCGAGAGAATGAAAGAAGATAGAGAAAAAGGTAGAGGTATGAAACAAAAGAAGAAGGCGAAGGAGGGTAAGATTGGTGGGAGATTTGGTAAAGGGAAAGACATTTTTAAGAAATTGAATATGTTAAGAAATGTGAATTTTGGAATAGTAGGATTAGAACGGTAATAACCTTTATATTGAGGATAAGTAGTAGCTAAAAAGGGAAATAGGCGCAACTGAAGTCATGAAGAAAAGTGAGATCATGTTTGGTCAGAAAAAGAATTTCATGTAGAGATTTATAATGAAGAACAAGAGTAGGTAGTAAATTGATGACATATATGACATTAGAAAAAGCTTTAAGTCAGAAGGACTTAAGAAGAGAGATAGTAGAAATGTAAGGTTAGTTTCGATAATGTGACATATTTTAAGTTCAGCAGTACGATTTTGTTAAGGAGTGTGAGGGCAAGAAATGCAAAAGGTAATTCCATTGTAGATGAGAGCTTAAGATTTTTGAGTTAACGGAAAAAGCCATGTAAAACGACTAAAGTCATCCCTAAAAATAATAAAATAACAAAAATTAGAAAGAGAAAGATATAGGATAGTCCACAAATGTCACTGTAAATAAGTTATAAAGGTGTGGTGGAAATGTGAGAAGATAATGAAAAATGGTAGATAAACACTTATTCCTTAAAAACATGAGGTACAAGGAGTTATAAATTTGGATTTTATTGGAAAATAAGAAGATAAACTAGAAAGTGTAGAGTGACATGGATGATTAAGATGTTGATGTCATAAATTAAATAGAGCAGAAGTGGTTGTAAAAGCAACTAGATTCCTGAAATGTCTGGAAAGCTTCAACGAGTTCCGATTATATGGATGAGGCCTGCGTAAAGAGAGGTATCTTGATGTTAACCAATATAACCAAAGCGGTTAAATTCAATAAAACATAAGTAAAACGACGTTTTTATAACATTATTGACCAATTATCACTTGGCCGTTGGACAGTTTAGAGTTGATTTGATGTGTAACAGGTTACAACCATCACTCCATGTGCCAAAAGAAAGGCTGCAATCATCACTCCTGGTTTGGCAGCACCAAAATGAGCATTCAACAATCAACATATTGGCTAGATACGTTAGCAACCCGAAATAGTGAGGCCTCTTCTATCCGCCTCAACTGTATAACAAAAACCTCTGTAGCTCATTCCGCATCTCTTGGGGAACTATTTGAACACTAACCAGTTTACAGTCTCATGGCCCAAATAACAACTGTCATAAGAAATTCTGATTACAGATTTTTGAGGGATGATAATGCCAGCTCAACATTTCTTGATATCCGATCATGTACTGGTTCCTGCACCAAGAGCAATAACTTCTAATACGTAGAATTTGATTAAGACATCTAAAAGCATGCTTCAAACTTCCTGGCAGGCACGATAGAAATTACCTGTGTCGATGGTATCCCAAATTTGGAGTTTGTTATCGTCTCATACAAGAATATGTAGCTGTCATCATATGGACATACCATTGCCCACAATAAATCATCAGTTGAAGATTAAGGAGAACAAACTTTTCCACGCCAAGTTTCATTAGGAAAGAGAGAAGAAAAGAGAAGGGATTTCCTTCGTGAAAGTAGTGAACATTCAGTTCCATTGTGCTCAAGACATATAATCTGGAATGCAATGGACTCCAGATTTTGAAAATCAACTTGAAGTAGAAATCAACAGTACAAGTAATTTCCAATCTCTGGTACTCAAAAAATTTTCACAAGAAAAAGGATTTGGAATTTGACAATGTTCTTGATCATACACGACTGCCAATATATATATATTGTCTTTTTAAAAGCTTGATGTTGATAAACCATGGAGAAAAATATAAGCCTGTTGTCAGAACCATACAAGATTCATCTATTTGCCACAAACATAAAATGATGCACATATTTCGGGAAGTGATATGATTCTCAACATACTTCCCGACCAGGTTACCATGTATATTGATATCACCCCAAGGAAAATGTGACAGACCTCCGATTCGACTCACGTATTCTAGTAAAGGAAGGCCCATGAATGAGGGGACAGTTGGCTGATCCTAGAGTGAACATATGGCATTTTGTTATCTTTCCCTTTCATTACTTAATTGTTATTTTGTTATGTTTGTTATGCCGTTATTTTCGAATCTGGAAAAGGTACATATAGGCTGTTGCTAGGAGTGAGAGAAACATGTGAATTTGGTTGTTGTTGAAGAGAGCCGCAGCCCTCTCGAAAGACTGCTACCTTTTTATGAAAATTCCCTTTTCCATAATACTACAAGAGTTGATTGAATCGTGTTGTTCTTTTACATAACGTAGTATCCTATCAGAAATTGGTATCAGAGCTAGCAAGCCATGCCTCCGAGACGGTAAAATGGAAGCGATTGAGAAAGAATTGGAAGGAATTAGAGAGGAGTTAAGTAGGATTCCAGTAGTGGAAAGAGTTGAGAAAATTTTGGAGATAGAGAAGACTCTCACCACACTCTCCCAAGGAGTGACCCAAATAATGGCCACAATTAGCGAACAACAGAGAACGGAGCAAAGGGGAAGTAAATCCCTGGGTAAAGGCAAGAACCCTGAATGGGAAGAAGGGCACAGCTCGGTTGAAAAAGAAAAGAATGAGAGTACCTATGGGAGTGGAAGAAATGGTAAGTGGTCACGATGGCACATACCCAGCAGGAAATGAAAATGTTGGGCGGGAGATGTTTGGGAACTCAAAATCATGGCGTACTGGGAGGCGTCTTCAAAATGAATTGAATGAGCTAAGCTAAAAAGTTAATGGCGGCTGGAATCAGCTTCGAAGAGGATGCTCTCGCCTGGTTTCGATGGACTCATGTGAGAATACCATTCGGCAACTGGAGTGATTTAAAACAACAGTTGATCCAGAGGTTTGGCCAAACTCAAACTGGGAACTTGTACAAAAGGTTTTTAGATGAATATAGATGAATATAGGTAACTATTATTCCCTAGCTAGACTTCGAGGGCTAGCAACCTCCACAATAGCTAGCTTCGAGGGCTAGCAACCTCCACAATACAAACACCAATTCATAACCGAATGCCTATGCCTTCCCCCTCTACACCCTTTTATTCTCGTCGTGTAACTAACTCTCACATGATTCCCCACTATACCCTCACATGCTAAATTTCTTCCGGAACCTACTGGAACCTAGTCTCAACAGTTTTTAGATATAAAACAATCTGGGTCAGTGGCCAACTATTGGAGGGAGTTTGAGAAACTCTTAGCACCGCTAACAACGCTGCCTGTGGAGGTGCTAGAATCCAATTTTGTGAAGGGGTGGAAGACAGAGATCAGAGCTGAGTTTCGTTTGATGAACCCGATGGGGCTGAAGGCCCTTATGAATACAACGCAAATGATTGAAGAAAAGAACTGGACCATCAAGCAAAAAGGAAGCACACCGAGACCTATTTCTCTTAAACCCAGTCAGTGGGGAGAAGGGAAAGCACTCATGGGTCGGAACATGAACCAGGAGCGAGACGCCAAGGCTTCAAACCAAGGAACCTTCTGGAGCACTCGGGTCATGCCGCAAACCCAAGAACCAGCGAGAACTTCCGCAGAAGGAAGCCGACGACAGATCCAACTCACTGATGTCGAGATCCAAGACAGAAGGGCACAGGGGTTGTGTTATTCGTGTGAAGAAAAGTACCAGTCAGGCCATGTGTGTCAGAAGGAGCTTCAAATTTTGCTCATCACCGATGAAGAAAGAGAAGAGGAGGCGGTGGGTATGGAATCGAAGGACAACAAGCAGATTTCAAGGGACAAGACTGAGAGTGCGGAAGTACACATGACGGAAGCTGTTGAACTATCCCTAAATTCGGTGCTTGGCCTGACCACACGAGGCACCATAAAGATGAGAGGGACGTTGGCTGGGAGAGACGTGACAGTGATATTTGATTGTGGATCTACCCATAATTTATTATCTCTAGAGATCATTGAAGAAATACGGGTACCCCTCATTTCCACTTACAATTACGGGGTAATTATGGGTAATGGTATAGTAGTTAAAGGGAGGGGCATTTGCAAGGGAGTAAGGATTGAGGTTAAGGGAATAACAATTATTGAGGATTTTCTGCCTCTAAAATTGGGCAATACCGATATAATTCTCGGTATGCAATGGCTGGGAAGTATTGGGAATATGGAGGTGAATTGGAGTAACCTAGTGATGGAATTTTGTGTTGATGGTTCTCGAGTGGTGCTAAAAGGGGACCCCTGTTTATGCAATACAGGAGTTTCGTTGAAGACCATGACTAAGGCAATACAACTAACCAAAAGTTGCTTGTTTTATGAATGCAAACATGCCATGAAAGAGGGTACAAGTAAACTCGACTTACCGCCAAGCTAGCTCACAAACAAGGTCCTCAGGAGCATCAGGAATGATCTAAAAGTTGCATCAAAGAAATAAGTGTCATAATCTACCTCAAATGCACAAATCTTAAATCCAAACTCAATTTGTTAGTTAATTTACCTCATCTTCGTATGGATTACAGTGATCTTTGAACCACAACCTCAAGAATTCCTGAAAATTTCAACATGCCCTAGTTTTAGGACTAAATTACCGATTGCATGCCAAAGCACAAGGACTAAATTACAAAAAGAAAGGTTAAGATCAGTTTACACGCCTTGTCAACATTTTCAGGTTCAAGACCATTCTGAAAGTGACCTTTGTAGGAGTGAGCAATCCAGTATCTACTCGAGTCAGGTGTATGCACCTAGAATTCAGCACAGGAAATTAAAACTCAACAAGTCATCAATTTGTTTGGGTCCGTGGTATACAAATGGTTGTATGTTGTATAGGACAAAGGAATAAGCAGGATGAATAATCCAATGAAAATAGTATTAAACCTCATCAATCAATAGAATTGAACCATCAGAATCTTTTCCAAATTCGTATTTTGTGTCTACTAGTATCAAGCCATGCTCCAAAGCCAAACGCTGCAACCCCAAAGAAATGGTAAGCATATTTATGCTTGCTATCATGGAAAACAATGAAGCATTAAACAGTACAACCATGGCATTATTTGCTCACTCTAAACAGACTTCGAAGGAAACTAAACAATGATAATTGTGAAGGGAGTTGGTCAGAGACAAGTTTTGTCACAACTTGGTTAATAAAGAAACAAGTAGCAATCATCCTCTGAAATAGAATCCTAGTTTGGACAAGTTATCAGTTATGAATTGCTACAAATATGTTGCAGGATTCTAGAAAACATCCCTTGATGACTCCCAAGTTCTAGGGGAAAACTTTTTCTGCAAGAAATAAGAGTCACCTGTCCATACTCAAACAACTTCAATGCTTTCCTACTGACAACATCGAAATCAGCCCAAGTCATTAGGCCACGCTTGACAATCTGCAGAGCAATGAAACAGATTACCGAAAAAGAGAATTGTTTTAAAGAAAGACCGTCAGGCAAGAAGCCCTACATTGAAGCTCAATTAAATGTCTATTCAAACCTCATCAGGAGTCACAGGGACATCATGATCTGCAGCCTTTGTTGTAGGAGTTAGTATATTTGCCGGTAGTTTTTGGTTTTTCACAAGGCCTACAAATAGTTTTAGATCAGTAAACACCATTTGATGATATAACATTATACAGGCACACAACTCAAGAATTGGGAATCATACCATCTGGGAGAGCATTCCCACAGTAATTCCGGACACCATTCTTGTAGACAGTCCACAAAGATGTATCAGTACTTCCAGTCACATAGCCCCTAACTACATAACAGAAGGTAATCAAGAACAACAGAATTGATGACAGTGCATACAATGGTATATAGAAATGCTAAATTTGTAAGAAGCCCTTGCACTGGATGAGATGAACTACATGACCATTTTTCATGTTTCCCGTGGTACATATTCAACTAGAAAGAAGACAGACTTGGTTGCTTATTTTTACTACGTCAACCTTTTCTGACGTACTTTGCAACCTAACTTATCCTATTATCAACCAATCATGACAAAAGCTAAAGAATTTTGAATTTGGAGAAATGAGGTAAAGTAACGTAGATAACATAATTTCATAAAAGCTTCATTTTGTCTTCCACATGTTATGTCCGCTACTGCTGCTTTGTCTAATTTATTTATCTAAATAGTCAGTAAATGACACTATAAGCTTCTCTTTACCAAATTAATTAAGAACAGATATGAACGTCATGTATACTTGAAAAAGCTTCCCAATCAAAATAAGTCCAAACAAAACCAACTACAGAAACAAGAAGCCAAAATCTTATTCCTGAAATACTCACCAACAAACTCAACAGGGAAAACTGAACATTTCTTTGCAATAGTGACATTTTTATCCGGGGCTGAAACAACTGCATTTGCAGTTATGTGCCTAGTTTTGTCAAACCACCACAGACTTGTTTCATTTAGAACCTAAAAGCAATGTCATCATCATCAGTTTTCTGCGAATCTACTTTTACAAACATCTGAACTAATCAAATTCTTAATGGAGCTTCTGAAGGATGGATAACTAGTAAAGCAAAACGACCTGGCCTTTGAAAGGAATAGAAGCCAGAATTCTATCAAATGCACTTTGCCGGTCAGTTGTAACCAACACCAGATAATCCCCGGCATGATAAGTATCTCTTACCTACAGTGTCAAGCTGGTCAGTAATGTTCCAATTTAGCATAAAAATTGAGTCTTATCTTGGACATATTTTGGAAATTTAGAATCAAGCGTTGAAGGCAGTAGAATGAAACTCAGAAATACCTTGCCTCTGATTTTAGATTGGAGAGCGGGAACGGTCAAGTGAAGATTAGTCTCGGATAAACAATTAGATAGTGACCCTTTGATGGCGTCAAGAACCTCTTCTTTCCGGCTACTATTGTTCAGATCATTAAGAGGCAAGCTTTGTGGGTGGGGTCGATTTTGTTTTGACCCCAATGACGCATAGATTCTTGGGTACTTGTTTGATTTTCGGTTCGAAATCGGCTCAAAGGAATACATCAGACGAAAAGGGGCATCAGGTATCGAGAGTTTGGCGTCTTCAACAGGGGTTTTGGAAAGGTTTAAGATTTTCATACACTGAGCCATCTTCAGCCTCTGATGAGGGTTTAACTCTCTCCGAGGCCGCCACTTTATACCTTACTTACTGCGTCTCCCTCACGCCGCGCACGCCTCTTGACTCAAACCTTTCGCCTCTCTTTTACCCCTCTTTCATTTCACCTTGTAACTATTTTGGTCTTTGTTAGTAGTATACATAATTATGAAGGGAACTCATGGTGATTAGAAGACTAATTAACATTTTGAATACGATTAACTTTTTGGAAAGGTTTAAGATTTTCATAATAATTAAGAAAAAGTTAATCATATTCAAAAAGTTAATTAAGAAAGACTTGCTATATCTTTTAACTTTAAACTAAAGAATTAGCGTATTGAGTGCACAAGGTTTCTCGCTCTGTGAAGTTCTATAGAAAGTCATAAAATAAGCAATATTCTTTTTATATTACAAAAGAATTGTTTATGTTAATTATGATCTTATAGCCACAGACAAGAAAATTTACTAATTATTTCATGACTTACCCTGTAATTTTCCGGTGGTGACTCATTTTTCGAAGCAGGTATTTTTGATATTGTCTAAGATCAGACCCAAATTTACCTATTTATGAGTTTGAGTAAATGACTCATAGGTTCCAAGATAATCAGGCGAAGCCTGAAACCTGAGTTGTCCAAAACAAAAAAACTAAGACCTAATATCATAAATTAAATAATATTTTCACCCTGTAAAAAAATTTGGAAACAAAGACTAGATAAAAAGAGGCTATGCATTAATTTAAAGTTAATTAATTAAAAAAGTGTCAAATTTTAATATTTTTAATATTTATTTTCAAATTTTTAGTTAATATCTATATTTTTAAAATACAAATAATTTAATTTTAAAATTATTTTTATTAATGTAATTAATAATATAATATAATATTACATAATCTTTAACTTTCATTAACATGATTTTTGAATGCTTGGTGGTTATGTGTTTAATTTATTTAATATTTAAAAGTATGTGAAAATATAATATAATTTTTTATAGATATTATTTTATTACTTTTATTAATAAAAATTAATTAAATTTATTTTCAATTTTTAGATATTTAATTAAAATAAATAAATTTTTGTAGTCTTGAGTTTAACTTCAAGGTCCTTTTTTTTTTGAAACGTTGGCATGTGCGCTCAGCGCATATTATTTATGTCCAAAGATAAAACGTCATACAAAAAATGAGGAAGGCATACCCCCCATTCAAAATCAGACATAGAGTTGGTTGTCCTAGTGATCCTATGGGCAACTTGATTCGCTGATCTCTTAACAAAAGCGGTGGAAATAAACTGATGCTCGTAAAGAAAAGTTTTACAATCCTCAATAATCGTGAAAAAATAAGATGGAAAACTATGTACGGATGTCAAGAATTGAGTAATGATTTGACAATTCGTTTCCACGCAAATAAAAACATAAGAAAGATCTTTTATCCAGCTTAATGCCTCCCGAAAGCATAATGCTTCACCGAGTTGAGGGTCCATCCATACTGGTAAGATCATTAACTTGCCCGCATAGTTGAGTCCTTTGCAGTCACGGATCACCATTCCTAATCCAAAGCAACCAGAGGATAAAAGTGCCACATCGACATTGCATTTAAAGTGATTCGGTGGTGGTGCTTGCCATTTGGTGGATATATGGATGGAAGCTTGGCTGCGGAGTTGGGTCGCCGATGCTATGCAGTCGTCCATTTTACCAAGGACGCGGTGGCTCGTCGAAAAACTGAGGAGGGGTCCCTAGTTTTCTGCTGCCAGAGAAGTTCATTTCGGTAAATCCATAGGCTCCATAAAATCACGCAAGTGTCCTCCTGCTTTGTCTTTGAGCGCCCCAACATAATAGCAGTCAGCCAGTGGTGTAACGTGTCATTAGGAGATAAAGACCAGTTCACAGATAAAAGAGACCAAACAGAGCGAGCAAAGGCACAATGAAGAAATAAGTGAGTTTCAGTTTCGGATGGGTTGTCACAAATAGGGCAATTATCAATTATATCAAGATGTCTTCTCTTTAGATTGGCCCGACACGAAATTACCTTTCTCAAAAGCCTCCAGATAAATAATTTGACCTTACCTGGAATACATAGTTGCCAAAGCCAAAGCTTCTCCCATCCCATGGCACAAAATACGCGAATCTCGCTCGAGCGTTTTGTCCTAAAACAGAATCTAACTGAAACTTAAGCAAACAAAGCAACAATTGGCCCTTACTTGTCATGTCCAGCCCCACGTGGCCTTCAGCACGCTCCAATCACGCGCTTCACATATGTCCAATAAGTATCTGAGCCACACATCTGGTGAGCTCATCATCGGGGTGGTGTCTTACACCTGTCTATCTATCTCGAAACCCGATGACTTCCAAAGTCAAGAAATGTTGACTTCTTGTAATCCTCACAACGGCTGTCTCCGTCTCAAGCAAGGGTCCAGATTCAGGCACACGTTGTCTTCTGTGAGTCGTTTCGCGTGAGATAAACGCAGCAGAAGTGGGCAAATTTTAGTTGGATCCGGTTCGAGAACCCGAAATGGACATACTCCTCTCTTTCTTTGTATGATTTACATTTTACATCAACAACTTTGGGTGATTGATGTCAACGGATTGGCGAATTTTAGGGTTTCCAGCTTTTTGATCCTCTCCAATATTTCCGAGATTTGTCCTCTTTCCCTATTTATCTTCCAGATATAAGTCATTTAATGTAGGTATTTGGAGTCGATAGGTTTTGACTCCCTGAATTTGTCAGAGGTGATATTGGTTCGAAGGTTCGTTCTTTTACGATTTCTGCTTGGATATTTGCTACTTATTTTGCCACTATTTGGTTTCTTTGTGGGTAATTAATGGCAAGTCTTTTGATCTGGGTTTGTGTTACTCGTTGGAAAAAAAGGGGGGTTTTGCCTTGGTCCTAGGGTTATTGGGATTTCAGAGAGCTAAAAGTATGTCTTGCAAAGGGGTTTAGACAGTGAAAAGTAATGAATTTGCTTTTATTTCACTAGAAACTTGGTTCAGAAATGTGTGTGATTTGTTTTTCTCTTGATTTTATGTGATCTTAGAATGCAGATGTGAATTTAACGTCTCCTTTTTTGCGCTTTCAGGACCATAAATCATTACACATAATTTGCGGGCAGGTTAAAACATATTGTATCGTTGGTTCGATGACTTGTACTCTTTCCCTGATTTGATTTGATGAGGAAGAAGAGGAAAGGGAGTGATACTGATACATGTGAAAATATTCAGGAAGAATCAAAGTCAAGCCAACAGGCTAAATCAGCTAATTTTGTCTCTCATTTTTCCCTTGAAGATTATATTAGGCTAAATAAGAGGTGTAAAGAAGATGCCAGCAGCGAACCAGTCAGTTCTTGCAAAAGTAGGCTTGCAGGCATTGCTACTGCCCCGCCTTGTGGTGCTTCATCATTGTTGGCCTCTCCTGGAAGAGGTCTCAAAAGAAAGATAGGATGCATTGATGTGGCTACTCAGACAGGCAGAAAGAAGAAGATTGAAGATGAATATGTTTCAGGAAGCACAATTGGACGTGGTAAATTTGGATCAGTTTGGATGTGTAGATCTAAAGCAAGTGGAGTTGAGTTTGCTTGTAAGACTCTGCGCAAGGGAGAGGAGACAGTGCATAGGGAGGTGGAGATAATGCAACACTTATCTGGTCATCCTGGAGTTGTGACATTGCATGCTGTGTATGAGGAAGCAGAATGTTTTCATCTTGTGATGGAGTTGTGCTCTGGAGGACGCTTGATTGATAAGATGATTGAGGAGAGACATCACTTAGAGCAGCGTGCTGCTAATATATTTAAGGATGTGATGTTAGTAATTAAGTACTGCCATGACATGGGGGTCGTACACAGGGATATAAAGCCAGAGAATATACTTATAACAAGTTCAGGAAAGATAAAGCTTGCAGACTTCGGGTTGGCTGTGAGAATTTCAAATGGTAAATAAAACATTCTTGTACTCAACTATAGACCTATTGCTATCAACTAACTTGAATGCAAGAGGTGTTGTTAGATAAAAAGTATGACCATTTAGCGGCCAATTTTATTACAAATTTGCTGGAGTTTTTGTTCTAAGAAATTCATTCTAAATCTTTAATGTTTTATGTACTTGCATTGATAAAATCTCTTTTAGAAATTGCTAGTGTGAAATTAATATCTTTATGAAAATGGTAATTTAATAGCTAAAATAAGATGAGGTAAAGGAAGAAAGCTAGGCGCCTCTTTTTTCTTCTCTTTGGCAACCCAAATATGTTTTCATGTATAAGGGTGTCATCTAATGGAAGCTTTTTACATGGTGCGTGAAAATAATAAGAAACAAAAAAACTGCAGAATTGTTAGTCCTGAAGCACATTTTCTCACAAGGATAGGCAGAGGCAGAAGATTCAGGTTGAATGTCTGGTTTATGATACTAGTTGGACTTTTTTCTTCGTCCATTTAGGCAACCATGGTTGTACTTTTGAAATTTAGGAAGACTTCATTAGGATTTCTTGCAAATGCGTTAAACATTCTTAAATCTGTTTTAACTTCGTTTCCTTTGTCATTATTTATGTTGGGAACGTTCATATTTATAGCTTAAAGTTGTGCACCTGGGATTTATTATCCCGACGTTCTTTCAATCATCTATCAAATTCTTCAGTCCGGGTGTACTTTTCAAATGTATTGTATTATTAATTACACATAAAAGATCTGAGCAAGTACTGAACAAACTTGTAGTGGAAGATAATAATACTTCGATATTGATTATGAGTGCCTATTTGTCCTTAAAAGTTTCTTTTATCTTGTATTAACTGCATTCCTTTTACATTACAGGTCAGACCCTGTCTGGTTTAGCAGGGAGTCCAGCATATGTTGCCCCAGAAGTTTTGACAGGAAACTACTCTGAGAAGGTCGATATTTGGAGTGCGGGTGTCCTCTTACATGCTCTTTTGGTTGATGTTCTTCCATTCCAAGGAGATTCCCTAGAGTCTGTTTTTGAGGCAATTAAGAATGTAAAACTTGATTTCCACAAAGGATTATGGGAGTCAGTATCAAAACCTGCCAGGGATCTGATTTCAAGAATGTTGACGAGGGATGTTTCAGCAAGGATAACTGCAGATGAAGTACTGAGTAAGCTCCTGATACTTGTAACTCAAAAATTTTAACTAGTCTGCGCTATACCAGATTGAGGGTTCTCGTTCCTACACATGTACGTTTGAGCAAGAATGTTTTTCTCACACGTTGTCCACGTATATTGCTGTTATTTGTATTGAAAGGTGATATAGAATTTTTTTTTCCACTACGTCGTGTACCTACTTCTAGCAACTTTATATTGTTTATCTTAACTTTTCTAAGATTCTGTATAGCGAGTCTAATGTTTGGTCTTCTTAAACATTTTTGGCATTCATCCACTCTTCTTCCTGCCATATTAACAATTAGCTCGGTGTTTGTTTAGGGCATCCATGGATTCTGTTCTACACAGAGCGCACATTGAAGACATTTCCCACGAAATCAAAATCCAAGAACCAACTTGGACATACTATTGCACCTGTAATCGAGTCACATGGAAAGAGGATAGCAGGTCTATTTCTTGGTGAGGATTTAAAGCCAGAATCCTTGGCTGATAGTCTAAGCTGCAAATCTGAAGAGCAGGATGAAAGTGGTTTGGTTGATGCCCTTGCAGTGGCAATTTCACATGTGAAGATTTCGGAGACAAAGAGGAGCAGACTTTGTGGCCCCACAGGCCCATTAGAGCAACAGCGCTCGTCTAACCTGACAAGCACTAATCTTTGTAGAGCATGTTGATCCTGCTAACACACTGACATTACTAACATCATCGTCTCCTCTGTTCTCCAAAGCTGGGAATTCGAGTAACAAAGGACCTGGTGCAATTCAGTGTGCTGAGATGATAATAGTCTGATATTGACAATATCTGGTAAATATGGTGTCATTTCCGTTCTCAGGAGGGTTGCTTCATATGTTCCCCGTTATTTTTTCTTCCTTTGCTTTGATTGATTGTAACGTCAGTTCTGACACAAGATAATATTCATGTACAGAATTTGTAAATAGATGCAAAAACAGAGTCCGTTCTCTATTGGTATTGTTCTCTTAGAGAATCAATGCCTTGCAAGCTTTCTTTTGATGCACAAAGTTCCGAGCTTTTGATCGCTCTATAAAACTTGTGGATTAAGTGATCTATTGCTTTGAGGGCCCAAAACACCTGAGTATAAACGTCCTCATGGTAAGTTAACAAATGCTTAGGCTCTCTCTGACATCTGAAGTTGAGCCACCGTGAATATTGGATCTTGACTTCTCAGCTGTGGCTTTTCTAGTTTCGCTTTGAAACTCATTTCACATGGCATGAATCTCATGGACTTGAACTATATATAATTTGAAGCTTTGACTCTAATATTATAATATTTGCATTAATTCTAACTGCTACATAGTTCCGGCATTGCAAAGTTGGTGGCCAGTACTTTACTATCATATCGCGGTTTTCGTTGACTTGTATAATTAATTAACACAATGGTTTCTTGGTTGTCTAATGCCTGAGAGCAGAAATCTCGAGATTCTCTCGTAAAAATAAGTAGATTTCTATAACTTTGGATTTCCAATTAAGATGTCAGAGCTATGGATACCGATGGCGATGAGGGGTCGGAGGCGTGTACCAAAAAACGGAGTTCGTTTCACTCAACCAAAGTCATCGTCATATCAACCTTTCTACTGCTATTTCCAGTTGTCATCCATTTACAAATTTATCCTCTCCATCTCTTTGGTTACTCCACTTCGGCTTCAAGGGCTTTCTTTTACACATGGAGAGGATTAGCAATCAACGTCACTGGGCAATCTTCTTCCTCAGACACAATCATTTGGGCTTCGAAGCTCCGGGAATCCATCACTTTCTTGCCACTCAAAGATTTGAGGGTTGCCAGAACTGCCATGGAAGGGAACACCTGGTTCATGAGCTCATTGAATGACACCTACGAGGAAAACGAAGCTGAATACCTCTATTTCCCTTCAGAGGCATCAAGGGGACGGATTCTTTGCGTTAAGGGTCGTGACACAGATGATGGCACTAAGAATTCTTATGCCTTGGCTTGGCCTGAAGCTATTCCAGATTCTGCCACGCTTATGGAGGGATTGACCTTCGTTTCAGACACATACTATGATTATGTAAACCTCTGGCATGGACTTTGTGCTATGGCTCCTTTTGTTGGTTGGTCTATAAAGAACGAGTGCATTAGGCCAAGCAGATGGGTACTATTCCACTGGGGAGAGATCAGGTTTAAGATGGGATCGTGGCTAGAGCACCTTATGGAAGCAAACTTCGGACAAGTTAGAGTAGAGAGCTTTGAAGGTGGAGATGGGCCTTACTGTTTTGAGAAGGCTGTTGTGATGAGGCACAATGAAGGAAAGATGGGAAAACAGAAAAAGCTTCAGGTTTCTGATCTATTGAGATGTAAAGCTAGAAGATTTTGTGGCATTGCCAATGGAGCAGACAGAGAAGCAGAGGTCAATGAAAGAGGTGAACCAATCATAAGACTGACATTGCTCATGAGGAGAGGTTCAAGATCGTTCAAGAATGCAACTGCTGTCACTGACATATTTACAAGGGAATGTGCCAAGGTCGTTGGTTGCCATCTGAAGGTTGTTCAATCGGAGGAGCTGAACTTCTGCGATCAGGTTTATGGCATCTCTGCTATTCAACTTCTACCTTTTTCTTCTCTCTTTTCAGTACTGGGGGACCAAAAACTCAACTTTCAAATATCTTTGGATTTCTTCCTTCTGTTCTTATTATCTTTTGAACTCGTAAAAGAGAATGGAGCAAACCTGTACAAAGCATACAAATCATTCTGGTAACTTGACGGCTTAGGATCATGTCTAAATATCTTAACATCTGGCCAGAAAAATCCAAAGGTCAAATCGCAGTTTAAGTTGGATCCCTTTTTACTCAAGTTTGTTTGCTCTTTCTTGCAGGTCAGAGTAATGACTAACACTGACATAGTCGCTTCTCCACATGGAGCTCAATTGACAAATATGCTCTTTATGGATAAAAACAGCAGCGTAATGGAGTTTTTCCCTAAAGGATGGTTGGAGCTTGCAGGCATAGGCCAATTTGCACATCATTGGATGGCTGATCAATCCGGTATAAACCACCAAGGTGCATGGTGGGAACCATTGGGCAAAAAAGAATGCCCAACCCCTCAACACGATTTGGAGTGCTTCAGTTTCTATAAAGATGGTAAAGTTGGTCATAATGAAACTCATTTTGCTGATTGGGCAAGAGAAGTTATCGGCCAAACAAAAATAAGAAAGACTGGAAATGTCATGGTCTCCAAACAATCAAGCATAGCTTCGTGTATCTGCTAGTATTTCTGAATCAACTACAGTTTTCTGTTGCAAACTCAAAAGTTCCCAATTGTAACCGTTTCAGTTTAATTGGAATTCGGTTTCTTCAATTATACACCAGACAGTATTAGTAATAACAAAATATAACAGGTCAGAATGCTGCAATACTTTTCCTTTCCCAGATGGAATATCATGTTCAACTACAGGTTAACCAATTTGAAAGATGGCAACGGACCTCGGATGTCATCTGAATACTTGTGAATGGAAGCCACATCGTAACTATTGGTCCGTCTGAAGAAAGCCTATGATTGGTGGATCTTTAGCTCCTCTACACGCCTCATCTTCTGGATACTTTGGACCACATATACACCACAAAGAAACAGAACAACGCAAATAGAACCACATGGACGACATGATTGGCGCCATTCTTTATGATGCTCTGATTCAACTTCCTTATGTTGTTCTTCACTCCTGCTTGAGCTTTAATCACGGTCATTTGCTATTACCATCATCAAAACAGAACTCTCAGCAGCCAATTACAACATTTAGAATGAAAACATTAAGAAGATCTATCTCTAATAAAATCCTTCATACTGTGAATAGAAAGCACAATTCTGACATTATTTTCCATTTCTGAGAAGTATAGCAAAAGTAAACACTGGTAGCAGCATTATGTTGCTCAATTATCATGAGTTTCAGAGACATGATTTTTGACAAGTTGAGCACCAGAATACTGTCTTGCCCATATGTCACTTATATTTTCCTCACCACAACCGGGTAAAAAACTGAAATTTACAATATCACAAGAAAATGGCTTGCAGTGGCAGTCTCAGAGAGATCGTGTTTCTATGGAACCAAGATACTATGAAGATGTTCAGGGAGTTACGAAGATAAATTGGAGCTCAATCTAAATGCATTGCCTCACTGCAGACAACAACCTACCTAATTCAAAGCCACAGACCCATTTCTTTCTCTCCCATTCAGAGAAAGCAGATGAATAGTATCTATTTCCTGTCTATTCTTCATCCATAGTGCGAAGAAATTATAATTTCAAGCCATTATTGTGTATAGACTATAAAGTTCTCCTTTGTGAGGTCAATGGTGTTTCTTTTCAGTTTTTGCTTAGCATTTTACTCTTTAAGTAACACATTGAAGATTGATGGAGTAAATAACTGAAAGGGTACTGAAGTGAATATTGAAAATTCACATTCATTCACCAACTATTACGCATTAAATGCAGAAATTCATAATAAAAATTAAAAAATGAGAAATAGAAGATAGTTAATTTCAGTTAAGAGGGGGTAGAAAAATTAAACAAAGAAACAAAAGAGATAGTAGAATTCTGCAGTACCAGTTGATCTAAGAAATCCTTTTGAAACTTTGCTTCTGTATTTATCTCCTGAGCCACCTGAGACACATGTTGAACAATATTAATACTGGAACCAAGCTTGGGTGGTTTAACAATCACATTCAGACATTAGAACTGGAAAAAAGTGTATTTCACTTATTTCTTTGCGTGTGACTTAGAAATGAAACACTTAAAGGAACCACACAAGACATGACCAATTAAAGGAGTATTCTGATTTCACAAAGAGAAGTTTGCGTGTGTTACAAAACACAACCATCACTACTGCATCTCTCAGAAACCAGCAGAAAGTCTTATGCATTCCATTCCATCTTATAAACATATTCAACCATTTGACGTTATTCTACAAAAACAAACCCTTAGGTGTATGTAAAATATTTGAAATTGTGAAGCAAGCATAAAATAAGCTCTCTGAGAAAGACTGACATTAAAGCTAGCAACGAATAATCAAGCATAAGATCACCAAAGCAGGCATAAAACCTTCCTATCCATGCACTTAACTCAAAATACTAGCGAAAAGAAAAAAGATTGAACACAAGCCCCATCACACTTTTACCCAAAGATTTTAAAAAGAAAAATCAGACATATTTAAGAGAAGCAGAGAATGAAAAAGTAGGAAGCAGTAACGCATTTTCACAAATTAGATGAGAATTAATCCCTTACGCTACAACAAAAGGATACAAAAATCCAAGACTATCACCAATTAAACTTAAACCACATTATCCAGGACAACATAATAATTAATAGCCAAAATCTTCGATATAAAAAAAGAGAGTCTAAAAAAAATGAGGATCCCAAGAGAAGAGAGATCAAGGAAACTCACATTTCGCAATTGCTTAACTTGACAACGGAGGCCACTGATTTCATCATCCAAATCCGCGTGCATTGGATCAATCCTCAATTGAATCTCGTCTGAGCTGGCCACTGGCTGAGTACTAAGCCCTTCTCTGCACACGAAAGTAACCAAAAGAAAAAAAATTAAACAACGAAGGCGCAAATACCGCGATGAACCGGCGGGAAGCAACACCTTGATCTGTAAGGGGGGACGCCGCCGGAGAAAGAACTGCTCACCATGGATGGATCGGGGCTGGAATCGGGGCGCAAATACCGCGATGAATCGGGGCCGGATGGATTGAGACGGTGAGACCGAAGTTAGGGAAAGTGACGAGAGAGAGAATGAGGCAAGTGAGACTGAGACGGTGAGAAGTGAGAACGAGGCAAGTGAGAGTGTGAGACTGAGACGGTGAGAGAGAGGGGAGAGTCGGAGAGAACTTAGGGAAAGTGATGAGAGAGAGGGGAGAGTCAGATAGAAGTTCTAAGTTCTAAAGGGGAGAGACCGAGAGACCGAGAGAAAAGAAAACCCTAACAGAACGTTGTCTACTAGCTTATATAGTGAAGGACAATTCGGGTAATCGGGTAACCCGAATTATTTTTGGAGTTACCCGTTATTACCCGAAAATTATTCGGGTAATCTGGGCCCGGCCCGATTTACCCGAATTTTTCATTTTCCTTACCCGAATTAATTTGGGCCGGGCTGGCCCGAATAGTGAACAGCCCTACCTATTTCACACAAAAATGTAGTCAACAAACCAAAGGTTCATTTGGCACAAACTTCACCTCATTTACATAACCACACAATTAGTTATGATCCAATAAGTGTAATCGGTCAAAACCAAAATTTCCAGCTTTAGTACTAAACTTAGATCCTATCACTTCCAATGCCAATACCACACCACTAAGCATCCAAATGGACAAGAAATCAGTCCCTAGGTCAGTCATACATTCACTTAGACTAAGAGTCACAATTTGGCAGCATCCTATTCCATTAGTTTTCCTTAATCAATCATTCCAAAAGCAATACAACCTAGGCTAAAAACCAAGTTACACCTTAATCCTTCACTTACCCTAACTCAACATCCATTTATACCCAACAATTCCACCTATAATTTTCATCAAATTAATGCGTCAATAAACACAATAAATGCACCATAACTACCATTGAATGCATCTAACAACCATGATTCATTAAATACATAATTAAAACATAATTAAACACTTACCAATTCAAGCTTTTCCACTCTTCAATTCCTTCAATTCTTTCTTTACTACTCTCACTAACAACTTCTTCTAACACCATGCAAGTGTAAGGTCATCATAGAAAGGAATGAGCTTGGTTGCATGAAGAAGAGCTCTTGAGTTTGGAGGAAGGATTACTTAAAAGAAAGAGAAAATCGATGGATGGGGATAAAATTGAAAGTAGGTTTCGGTTGAGTGATGAACATAAGCCACCAAAGTTTGTTTTTCATTCTTTTATCAAGGCAATAATTGAGAGAGAGGAACAAGCAAAAGACAAAAACCATTAATCCTAAGGACAAGTGGCATAAAAGGGAAAAAGACAAAATAGTAATAAAACAAAACACTTGTATAGGATTTAGAAACCCTAATAAAATTTGACCCATTCTAGTCCAATGACCCTAATTTCAATTCCATAATAATATACTCAATATTACAGTGCCATTGGATAGCAATTTTCGCTACCGAAAATCAACCGGTTCGCCGCTTGGCGATTTTTTTTCGGTTAGGGAATTTTCTCCGAAAAATTTCAGAAAAATTCCTAAAAATTCCTTAAAATATAAAACACTCAATGGCGCACTCAGAATAATTTTTCAAACACAAGAACCATGTTAATCACAATAAAATTGCATTAGGCATAAAAACCGGGAATGTCATGTATGCATGTACAGGTATTTCATGTGCACAAATTCTCTGTGTATCAATACTAGTATGCATGAGCAGTCCTAATTCAGCCCAATCACTCTCATCCTATGCCAAATTACTATTTTACCCTTCCCGTTGAGGGTAGGATGTTACATGCGGTGTCGGATTAAGGCTTGACGAGTCGGAGAGTTAAGGATTTCATTTTGGGACGAAAGGGGTAGTGTTGTCAAAAGGGGATTCTGTATAGGTCGAAAGGAGGGGTTTTGCGGGTGAAGCATGGGTTCGGGTGAAAGCTTGACGAGTCGAAGAGGGGAGAAAAGGAGAAGACGAAGCCATCAGGGGGTGAGGGGAATCAACTCCGGTGATCTTCGAATGAATAGGCGCTCTGTTGCTCTCTCGCTCGCATCTCTCTATTCCATGCTTGACTATTGCTTACACGCTAATTCTTTATTTTAGGATTCTTTAATGAAATCTGGTTTCAATATTTCTCTATACCAGTTAGAAGTAAGGTTGCACATTTTGTTATCTTCCCAGATCCTGTGTTTCAATGGGATTTCTACTAAGATGTTATTGCTATTGTTGTTGTAATGTTCTATAATGTGGATATTGTTGTTAATCTATATTCTCTTTGGTAAAAAGTGGATCATTGCTAGTTTTTGATAATTTAGAATTACTTGAAAAATTAAAAATAGATTTTGAGTATGATAGCTTTTATCATAAAAGATTGCTATTTAACTTTTTATTTTTAATATAGGATGTTAATTTTTTTTGTTTTTTCTCTGTCATAGATAGATAATACTATTGATATATCTTTGTGATATATCATTGAGCTATTGTTGTTTTGTTTCTCATTTCTCTTCTTCCAGTTTCATACATGTGCTTTTGTTGCTTTTCTAGTCCAATTAAGTTATAATTGTTTCATATGATATTGCTTAAAAAGTCTTTGTTTAGAAGTGAAAAAAAAAGAAAGAGAAAAAGAAAACGAGTAGATCAGTAAATAGAATCCTAAAAATGAGCTATCTTTAAATTTGCTAAAAGAGTGAACTCCTCTAACAAGAATCTTGAGGTAATTTTGAACAACCTAATGAAAATTTAAGTGATGAGATTCATATTTATTAGAATAGCACTAATTTTAATAGGCATTATCATGTACCAAATATTTCCAATTTAGAAAATTTAAGAGTAGATATGTAGCGCCCCAAATTAGGGGTTAGATTATTACGGAAATTTAGTACGTTTATACTTGCTATTTGAATATTTGTTAAATTGTGCATAAGTAATTTAGCATGCATTCATGACATTTTCCGGGTAA
>JANKOE010000002.1:7654809-7680960 GCA_026284465.1 Erythroxylum citrifolium | reverse complement strand
TTAAGAGAAGCAGAGAATGAAAAAGTAGGAAGCAGTAACGCATTTTCACAAATTAGATGAGAATTAATCCCTTACGCGACAACAAAAGGATACAAAAATCCAAGACTATCACCAATTAAACTTAAACCACATTATCCAGAACAACATAATAATGAATAGCCAAAATCTTCGATATAAAAAAACAGAGCCTAAAAAAACGAGGATCCCGAGAGAGATCAAAGAAACTCACATTTCGCAATTGCTTAACTTGACAACGGAGGCCACTGATTTCATCATCCAAATCCGCGTGCATCGGATCAATCCTCAATTGAATCTCGTCTGAGCTGGCCGCCGGCCGAGTACTAAGCCCTTCTCTGCGCACGAAAATAACCAAAAGAAAAAAAAATTAAACAACGAAGGCGCAAATACCGCGATGAACCGGCGGGAAGCAATACCTTGATCTGTAAGGGGCGACGCCGCCGGAGAAAGAACCGCTCGCCATGGAAGATGGTTTGACGGAAATAGACGGGGAAAATTTTGAGACGCGCACTAGAATACGCAAGAACAAGATCGTTGGGTTTTTCTTCTTCTTTTTCTCTTTTGCAGTTTGTTTTTAAATGCTATCGCTATGTTGCCTATGCACAATGGGAATGAGTGACGTTGGCTAGAAAGATCTGGTCCGTCGCAAATCTGGAGGAAATGTTGGATTCACGCGGAGTTCGTATGCCAAGTTGCAGACGCTGATCGGTTACCTATTGACGTTAATCCAGCCTGAAACGGGCTCTGATGGGCCAGTGGGCCTGTGGGCTGAGCCTATAACAGGGCCTATGAGCTGAAATTAGTTCTCAACCCGATTAAGAAGCTGGAATTTAATTCTAAGCAAAAAAAAAAAGAAAATCCACAAAGAAGAATGTGGGGATTAACAAGTAGAGTCGGAAAGTGCAGAGGTATGACATGCTTATTCATCGCCCAGTTGTTTCCTTTCACTGTCGCTTCTTGTTATCCTCTTCGTTATAACTGCGCTTCTTCTACTCTCTTCCACTCTTCTTCCTCCTTCCACAACTCTCATCCCACAACCACAATTTGGGTAAACTACTCTTGACCTCTCTCTCTATATATATGTGTGTGCGTGTGTGTGTATTGTCAAGGTGACTACTGAGGCTGATTGGGTGCAAAATGTGTCATTGTTAGGGTTTTCCGAGTCCAATTACTGGTCTTACTAATTGCTGTAGATCAGGTCTAGCGACTAGAGCCTTCCAAAGCATGCACAATTCGGAGTCCTTATCGTACCTCACGCAGCGAGAAGCTGCCGAGGTTGATGAAATTCTTATGGGTCCTCTTGGGTTCAGCGTCGATCAGTTGATGGTCAGTGTTCTTTCTTTATTTCCATTTTGTTCTTATGGGTTTGACTTCAATTTGGAATTGGCTCTATTTATGTTTCTTTAATGGTTCTGTAGGAACTGGCGGGTTTAAGTGTTGCCACTTCGATTTATGAGGTAATATCTTATAGGAAAAAGTTTATGCCTTTAATGATTATTGATTACGAGCCTTGCATCTTTGAATGTTGATTCATACATGACGATGAATTGTTTCAGCCAAGCGAATTTATCGTAGGGCTTTAATTAGTGATGTTTGCTGTTTGAATGAATGTGTTGACAGGTATACAAACCAAATGAATTCAATCGTGTTCTTGCCATCTGTGGTCCTGGCAACAATGGAGGGGATGGCTTAGTAGCAGCTCGTCATCTTTATCATTTTGGGTATAAGCCAGTTGTTTTTTATCCCAAGCGTACTCCAAAACCTTTATATGATGGTCTTGTTACTCAGGTAAAACCCTTGCTGCTTGTGCAATTGCTATCCTATTTGTACCATTTGATGTTGTTTTCCAACATATTTAGCTGATGTTTTCTGCAGCTGCAATCACTGTCAGTCCCTTTCTTGTCAGTGGAAGATTTGCCCTTGGACTTGTCAAAGGACTTCGACATTCTATTGGATGCAATGTTTGGGTTCTCATTCCGCGGTAATTGTTGGGTTTTCATCCACTACTGACCTTCTCATTATATTGTTATATAAGTGTCCGGAGAGTCTACTTCTATTTCTGATGCATTCTTCTGTATTATAGCAAGCATGTAAAATACTTGAAGCACATACTGCAGAGGAGACACGCTTGCATTATCTTAAAATTAGCTGCTTTCAAAAAAATTGAGTTCCCAAGTGGCTGCACATATTTTTAATAATTTATGCTCTTCTTCTATTTACTTTAAAATTTTCATATGAACTCCTTTGGAAGCTCAATTCATCAGAATGTAGCTACCTGAATTTAATATCTCATTTATTAAAATATGTCAGGGTGCATGTTATCAATACCTAATAGTATGACGTTTTCATAAAGTTTATTCCACATATGATATGTATCTTGAGGCTATTAAACTCATTTAGTCTTATGTTAAACACTTTAGGTGCCCCAAGAGCACCCTTTGATGATCTAATCCAGAGGCTAATTCGTGTACATAATCATGAACAAGCCCTGCAAAGGCCCTGTCATATAGTTTCAGTAGATATTCCATCTGGATGGCATGTTGAAGAAGGAGATGTTGGTGGTGAAGGAATTAAGCCTGATATGTTGGTATGATTCTCATTGAAACCTTATTAGTATTATCCTGACTCAGTGTTGCAAAAGATTCAAATGCAGTTGGACTGGGGAGATAATTCTGAATTTTTGTGTTTGCCATTTTGTTAATGCAACTTCACTGATTCCTAGGTTTCCTTGACTGCCCCTAAGTTGTGTGCCAAAAAGTTTTCTGGCCCACACCACTTCCTAGGTGGTAGATTTGTCCCACCATCAATTGTAGACAAATTTAAGTTACATCTTCCACCATATCCAGGCACTTCCATGTGTGTTCGAATTGGAAAGCCTCTACAAGTTGATATATCTGCTCTGAGAGAGAACTACATTTCTCCTGAATTCATCGAGGAGGAGGTGGCAGCCAATCCTATTGACCAGGTATTTTTATATTATTTATATCTTTTTGGATCATGCCACAAAAGGCCATGAGGGGGGCAACGAATCTTTTTGCTTTTTGCTTTTTGCCTTTTGTTTTCTGCTTTTTGCTTTTTGCTTTTGTTTCACCATGGTTTCCATTAATTAGTGGGTAAACATTTGTGCAATCATAAGATTGCTTGATTTTAATCTTGAGCTTATGAGTCTAAGTCATGAATATAACTCTAAGAAAGTAGAAAGGAGATCTTTATATTGGATGCTTAAACTTGGCAATACAGAGGTGTGATAAACTGCAACATTTCTGTTGTTCTTGTTTCAATAAATGTAAAAAGTCAGTTTACGGTATCTGATTAAGCAGTTTGCTTGTTGCAGTTCTGTAAGTGGTTTGATGATGCAATGACTGCCAGATTGAAAGAACCAAATGCTATGGCTTTAACAACTGTTGGAAAGGATGGGAAACCGTAAGTTTCTTTGTTTTATGAATCATTGAGTGATTAACTACGTCCTCTTTACAGTAGTGTAGTATGAGAGAGTGTGGACTTATATTGGCATCTCTATTACCTTGAGGAACTTTAAGTGAAAATGTATAAGCTATCACTTTACATTATAGTTGAGCAGATAGATCATTTAATTTATTTATGTGTTGAGTTGTGCTGAACTATTTGACTTGAGATTCGATTATTTGTCAACTCAATTTTCTGTTACAGATCTTCAAGAGTGGTATTATTAAAAGGAGTTGACGAGAATGGATTTGTGTGGTTAGTGCTTTCTTCCCACTTCATGATAGTAATCAGAGGGAAAATATTTAACTACTAGTGGCTGTTAATCTTGTTGTAACTTTTATGCTTTACAGGTTCACCAATTATGAGAGTCGAAAGGCACGTGAACTATCTGAAAATCCTCATGCTGCCCTTCTTTTCTATTGGGATGGCCTTAATCGGCAGGTATTACTTTGCTCTTGTTCTCAAGTTAACTTCAGCATTTCTTTATTTTCCCATCTGTTCTCCATACTGATGAATGATATGATACCTCTGTGGAATATTGGTAACTAGGAATTGATCGGTATATTTTGCAGTTGAATCTTTTCCATCCAACTGGAATCAGATAACTCTATGCTGAAATTCAAATTTTGGTAGACAGATTCAGACATTTTAAATTGCCATATTTGTCAAGTGTGGCTAAGTAAAAAAATGTTGAGCAGTATTTTAATAGCTTCAATGCTTTGACACTTGATACCACGTAGGACTTTTGCGTGATCTGGACATTTATTTATCTTGCACAGGGACTTGAATTTAACCTAGATGACTTTTGTACCTGATTCACTTGATGTCTCAGAAATCAGTAGAAAGAGGCTCACTGTACATAACACGTGGCTTTCTTTGTGCTGTAATAGTGGCCTACAATGTCAACCTATTTAGTACTAGTACCAGGGCCTTTATGCTTTATTATTTCCCCAGTGCTTGATCGCTTACATAAAATTTTGGGTAATTATCTAATGTTGATCTCGTATCCAACATTTTGCACTCATAATATTTAGGTAAGAGTGGAAGGATCTGTGCAAAAAGTTTCTGATGAAGAATCTGAGCATTACTTCCATAGCCGTCCTCGGGGAAGTCAGCTTGGAGCGATAGTTAGCAAGCAGGTTTCACTCTTTTTATTATATATCTGCTGCACCAGACAAATTATATTTACAAGCTAAAAAGAATTTGTTTTTTCAGAGCACTGTAGTTTCTGGACGGCATGTCATAGACCAGCAATTCAAGGAATTAGAAGAGAAGTACTCTGATGGGTAGGTTATGTACTTCACTTCTGGGTTTGATGGTCGACCTTCAAAGGCATAATCATTTATGTGTAACATCATTTGTGTTCTTTTTTATGAGAGCAGAAGCTTGATTCCAAGGCCCAAAAATTGGGGTGGTTACAGGCTTAAACCAGAACTCTTTGAATTTTGGCAAGGACAGCAGTCTCGCTTGCATGACAGGTTCTGCATTTGCTTAAATTCTTATGCTTCCTGTGCAAAGAATATTTAAGACATAGTTGAGCTATTTTCAAGATAAATTGGCAGACAGTGTTATACCCTTAGCTTTTAGACCTGGATTTGATTTATGTAGAATGTGGTACGGGTACGGTCATTCAGTTGAGTTTTCAAATTGGGTTCGACTATTGTCAGGGATATGGAGCTCTCAGAACTTTGGGACATCTATACATCAGACCATTACTGGTTAACACCAGTTGTATTTTCAACTATTGTTTGTCTATGGATATGCCTCCTACCTTACAGGGCGTACATGTTACCTAGACAATGCGTGGGCCAGAAATAAGAACTCTCTCTTGCTCTGCTTTTGGAGTCCATGCTATCTTCAGGGACATGTAGACTGGCAAAGTTGTATTGATGGTTACCCTTCTCTTGCAGATTGCAATATGTCCCCCAGGAAATCGATGGGAAGCATGTATGGAGAATTGTGCGGTTGGCCCCCTGACTAGTATTTCAGCTTCATCATTGTGAAGTTCATCCCTCGTGGCACTTTGATAAGTGTTTTCTCTGCAGTAACCTGTCTTGTACAAGAAGCAAGATTTAGTGCTTCCACTATCCTTGCCACTTCCAGACAACCGGCAGCCCCTGCCACCAAAAAAAGAAGAAGATTCTAGGAGAAACAAAAGGCCGTCCTTAACAGTGTCACTGCTGATTTATTTATTTAAATAAGAAAGGGATGATTGGAATTGGTGGGCGCATCTGGAGATCATATTCTACACAGAAGAGTAACATTTGCAACTCAGTGAAGAAGCTTGCTGTAAGATGATTGTTGATATCAAAATTTGCTGGCTGAAAATTTGAGTGAATAACATGGTTCCACTCTAGAATCTTGAGTTTGTGTTTGTTATGAAGACTGGTTAGGAATGACAAGAACTAAATTATCTGATCGTTAAAGTTGAGCTTCTTCCTTGGATTTACCTGTTGTAACAAGCCCCTTCTTGTTGAGGACAACATTCTTCAACATAGATAGGCTTATCCTTTACCAGAAAATTTGAATGTATATAGGAAGAGTAGCATAGTAAACCCATACAAATAGGTTCGGCCATTAACTCTGTGTCTTGAAGCCTGTAAATTTTAAAGAAAATAATGTTGAGTAAAATAATATTATTTTTTAATTTTTAATTAAAAATAATTAGAATAAACATAAGTTCAAGTTTGATTGATATCATCCGTAGATTCAAGTCTGAGTCAACAGAAAATGTTTCTGAATTGGCTAAAACAAAAAAATAGCGTTCTTACGAATTATTGCTGTTGGATTGGATTTATTAGCATTCAGAATACTGGTCTGACTGACTAAACTGGGTTCCACCACGAAGGAAAAATCAAGACTAGTACGCATTACTTTTTCAGGGCGACCACTTTGACGCGAGACGACTGATGACCATATCCACTTTCTTTTCAAAGAGACTGAGATTGGTGGAATGTTAAAGATCCCAATCCTACTTCAAAAGAAACTGTTCCTTTCTCGGGAGAAATGATTAGAAGATTTTTATTTCAATTGATGGGCTCCTGAGTCTTAGAGCCCATGAACCTCTAATAGAGGATGTTGACCCAACTGTAATGTCGATGCTCTCTCATCTCTAATGTAAAGTTGTTTACTAACCATGCGCTTTGCTTTATGCGTGTATAATTGCACTTCCCCTCCTCACCAACTCCCACTAAAAGAATAAAATGAAAAAGGTTATAAATTTGGGTTTGACTTTTGAGATCCCGAAGATAAATATGGTGTAATTTTTGTTTTATTAGTTTTCTCGGGGTTGAGAACGTTAGAGTATCCCGTATTGATTAAAAATGAAAATATTAAAGGGTTAATAAATAGTAAGAACTAACTAAACAATTAGTTATTTTTAGTTATTTTAAAATAAAAATAAACAATAAAAACAATATTATTTAACTTAGACAAAACTCAAATCTTCTACAAGAATTTGGATTGAATTGGATGAGGGGCAAGTCAAATGACAAGATTCAAAGTGGGGTTCCATATAGATATTGATATCTATCTTGGTGTTGTCCCCTATCATTCAGATGAACAAAAATTGGAGAAAGAAAGATCATGAGGACCCCCACAAAGAAGTAAAAAGTCTTATGACCGATAGAGTAATAGTGTTATGGAGACAGTACACTTGTCTCTCTCAATGTCTCTCTACATTGGCATATTGATAACATGATTACATCCAAAGAGCTTCGCACTCCTCTCCACATAATAATATGATAATTTGACTTTCACTTGTTGATTATTAAGTGGGGACCAAGCATCATATGATCGATTTAATAAAGAAGGACAAGAGACACACCTATGCTACAACAGTGTTGCGATTTTGACTTGCCACTAAAAATATAGTTAATGGTAGTTTATGCATGAACCCTATACTCGAAACACAAAGTTGTTCGTGCCAAGCTAAGCGTAGTACATATAGTAATCATGGAAGTACAATGCAATAACAGCTGGTAATCTCTTCAATGTTGGTGCCAAGCTGTAAATAAAAATTAGTACTTACTTTTCAGAATATTTTAATCACTTATTTATGAAAGAATCAAACGTTGTTTGGTCTTATTGTTTGACATTTTCATGGGCATGCGTACCGGCGTAGGAAACGGGAAATAGACAACTTCAAGTTTTCAACGACCGAGCTAGCTACGTGTTTTTGCGTTTGATACTAAAACTTTGTCTTAGGGGGAAACAAAAGTCCATGTTACAATCCTCCCTTCTTCCCAGAATTTTAAGAAAAACCCTAAACAAATGGAGTCATGTCAATAGAATTAGGTTTACGTGAAAAGGGCTTTTGTTCGTATATGTTGTGCATGCGCGTGATTTTCAGAAGGGTTAGTTAACCGTCATTTTTCTTTAACTAACCTATTAGCAGTTGGGATGCCATGTTTGACACAAGTGTCCAATTCTTCCATCTTACCAATTTCATTTGTTCAAATTGAAAAAGAAAAACACGTCCGTTAAAAATTGTTGTTGTTGTTGATGTTGATATTGCGGAACTGGTTAAGAAAGCTAATGTCGTTTAACCGTCCAATCAAAGATAAAAACGTTCAGTTAGACAAAAGGCAGGCTCAACTCAATCCTGGAAATGGTGCTCGGAGAATGTGCACATGAACATACATCAGTGGAGCAACACGGGGGAACATACATCAGTGGTTGACCTCGTGCTGAATTCAGCCACGAATGTGTTTTAACAGACAAAAGTTGTGAAGAACCAAAAGCAAAATTCATATATATGTGTATGTATGTTCTTCGTAGGCATCCACTAAGTCTCTGCAGCTGCAGCTGCCACCGTAATATTTAATCGTTTTGTTTACTTTGGACGTTAGCTCCTGCAATTTCTTGATTAGTATAATTGTGATCAAGTAGTACAAGCTTGTTATTGCATTTGTTTAATGTTTCAACGTGATTAGTGTATCCCATCTTCCATACCGTACACGTGGCCCACACGTTGATTGATCTGGTGGTGGGACACATGTTTGAGTTCGAGATGGGCATCCACCAATCAATAAGCTCCTTTTTGTTGTATCACATATTATAATGATGCATGTAACCTGCAGCTTAGCAAACAGTGCAAGGCATGTGCTTCAGACTTGTTTAATCATGGTCATTCAATTAAACTCATAAAGAGTCTTTCTCCATCTTATCCTATCCTATCAGACTTTGAAATGATGGATACAAATTAGGTAAGACAGGTCCATCAGAAACTGGCAAATCCAATCCAATGGCTAAGATATAGTTGTTTTCTCAGTTCTGGGGACAAAGTGGAAAGGAAATAACATGGCAAAAGAACTAATGAGAGAAGATACAGATCCAAAAAGAAAAGTAGAGGCTACCATTCTTTGGGCACTGCTCATTCTCATTCAGAGTAGGACTATTCCCACAAAGCAGTTTGGATAAGCTGAGACACAAAAGTGATGAATAAGAAGACATCTTATTATTATTATGGTTCAGATGAGTTGACCCATAAGAAGCGCAGATTCACTCAAATACCATTTCTTATCCTTAACCATTGGCAAGTCACTAGGACCCTCCAAGACGACACTAACCATATACAAGGGAGATAGTTATCGGCTTAAGATGAAGACGAAATGGCTTTGTTATTAATGAACTATTCAATTGCACCGTCAGATCCCACTTTTGTTCTGTTATGCCTGATTTTACCATCTTCCTAGACAGAATACCGAGAAACAAACAAGGTTGATTTAGCGAACCACGCACAAACAACAGAGTCAAGCGGACATGGCTGCTTTGTAACGCAAAACGCAGGGGTGTGACAAATCATCAGAATGATTGGTCCCACATCCAACTACAGGAAAAGAATAAGTCAGAGCACACCATAAATGAAATTTCGGCTGCTACTGAAGGGAGCCAGCAGGGGAAAACTGTTTCTTTTTTACCCGAAAGTAAACAGTTCTAGGATCGCCATCGAATCCAAGGAGTAACTCCATCCTGTACTCTCCATGACTCTTTTTATTGCAAGGGAATGGGAATCCCCGAGTTGTTGCGGAGAATATGGGGATGCAAGCGTACTCGTAAGTTTGTACTACAATACTTTGCACCCAAAATTACTGGAGCTCGCGTCAGCTTTGATCATTCCACATTCAGAGGTAAGGGAAGGGAAGGCAGAAGTCGGTCCCTGGTAAAGCTATATGGTACAAGCATATGCATATTTGGCATTTATTACCACCTCACATTGGCTAAAATAACAATAATAAATTCAACAGTCAGGTGCTACGACAACAAATTCGAGAAAGGAAAAAGAAGAAAAAAACATTGACAGAAAGAGATGGTAGACATGCATCAGCATCAGTTTTTGGGCATTTAGTTCTCACCAGCTACAGCTTTTTCAGACTAGCTAACTTTAAATCAAATAAGACAGCCTAACTTCCGCAACAGAATGAGTGGGAGATGCTTCCTATTGCTTTTGGGGTTGAATTCTTATTCTCCCTCCATTTTTGGTGGCTAACATTGCTAAAAGAATTGACCCTTCATTCGTTTTCACCCTTTCTACTTCCAACTCCTCAGCCCTGTTCCCATCTCTTCGTCTTGACGCAGCTCACTTCACACCATCTCTTTCCTTAGGCAGCCTTCTTGTTTATGACCAAATGAATATGAAAACGAAAGAAACACATAATTTAGAAGCATATTGATACAACAAGATCTACCAGTCCAATACCTTACAGTGCCCATCCTAGGTATCACCTCCCTCCTTGACCAAGTTATTTTTCAAGAACCAAAGCAAAGAATAGAGGTGGCCTTTTATAGAGCTACTGCTTTGAATGTCATCAGTAACGGCACAGGACGAAGTTATAAACTCAGCCTTCTCTGACTAGGTTACACTGGACCTTGTGGGTAATACAAAAAAAAACCCACCAGAACCAACTTTCTAGCAGAAACATGTCACTTGCCCAACAGCAGCCATCAAAAGAACAGCATGAAACAACTTCGATTAGCAACAATGCCTACAAGATGGACACAAATTCTGGTAAATCATCTCTTGGCCTTTCAAGAGACCTATACATGTATAATGTCTCAACATAATCATCCATGTCCTCGTGATCTTCATGCTTAATCACTTCCACTGCAAGATGGGGCAATGCTCTTGCAATCTCTTGGCAGCCGTGACGGTATAACTTACAAGAAGACATCCAAAGAAATCTCATGTTGTAAAAGTGGTGCAAACCTGAAACAAGAGCAGCATCCCCAAAAGGACTATCTCTAATTTCAAGCTTCTGCAACCTAGAGCAACCCTCAAGCACATGTTTCAACCCCATGTCACTGTCTCCAGCAAAAGCAACTGACAGGGTTCTAACCATTTTCCCAAATCGTCCAATATAATCAAAAGCTTTATCAGTCAATAAGCCAGATATCGCAAGCCGAGTGAGTTTCTTACAATTCTTGACAATGGCTCCAAAACCTCGATCCATAGGCTCTCCAGTTATATGATCAGGCCTACGACGACCCATTATACAGAGGCGGAACACCACAAGATCAGGGCAGTTCTCTGACATGGCTATAACAGCTTCATTTGTCATCCGCTGACAGAAGTACAGAATAGATTGAAGCTTTCTACAGCCCTCTGAAATTGCTTGGAGACCCACGTCTGAAACAGGGCCCTCAGCATCCTCCCGAGCATCAAAAGGGAAGACTCGAAGCTCTCGAAGATCTTTGCATGTTGCAGCCACCGCCTGAAGTCCTTCATCACATATTGAATCCAGTACCTGCATTGTCAAAACTCAAATCAGCTTAAAACTAGAATTTTAAGCGTACCTATGCTTCAACAGGAAGAGAGCATACCCAGAAACTCTGAAGCTTGTGACAATTACTTATAATTGGTTTCAGCTGTTCTGCAGTGATATTAGCATAACTAAAGTTCAGAGAAGTTAGATTGGCACAAACTGGGTATATTGCTGGTAAATAATCTGCTACTATCTCCCTAAACCCAGATAAGCAAACTAAGGATTTGCAAGCGGAAAATGCAGAAACATAATCAGGTTCTTGTTCACTCTGAGCTGCATCCTCTGACAGGCTAAATGAGCCTGTCCCAAGATGTGTGAGCTGAGGAGCTCGAACCATCAAACTATATAGTTTCCCAATAGATACATATCGGTTCAACCTAAGTTTCTTCAAAGAAGGGGACCTCGAGACCAGCCTCTCCAATGCATCATAGTTGATGGGGCATTCCACACAATCAAAAGTCAGAGATTCAAGGCTCGTTTCACCCTCTGGGAAACATGATATCCAATCAACTTCATCATCTGACACCTCAGATTCAATCAGATCAAGCACTTTCAATTGCCTGTAGAAAAAGGAAAATCAATCCAGAAAACGCTGTAAGTTCATCTATCAACAAGCTATTGTCGTTGTAAACCATAGTCATTTTAAAAAAATTCACTCAATACAGGCGCCACTCAGTAAAGATTTGTTCACACATATATTCGCATCAAAATCCATTTTATATACAATTTACTATTCCCAACTCCAGCAAAGTATAAAAATTTCACCGAGTTCAATTTCACAATGGATAAAGATCCAAAACTCATTATCTAAATAAAGACTGGGAAACAGATACTCCCAAGTATATTGTAATCCCTTTCAGGTAAATACATGGAAAAAGAAATTATATCAAACAAACAAGCACAAACTTCCAAACCACGACCGCAAAACTTTATACAGTAAAATCAGATCTAATCAGCCAACTGCCAACAAAAACTGAAACTGTAGAAAGCAAAGACACCAAACACCATACCTGCATCCGCTAGCGACAACAGCGAGGCCACCAGTACCAAACCCATCACAGCAAATAAGTACAAGCTCTTTAAACCCCAAAAAGGACTTGGCAAGAAGAACAAGATCATCGTCTGCGACAGACATGCGTTTGAGGTGAACCTTCTCGAGCCAAGGGTAAGCTCTGGCCATTGTGGAGACCCAAGGAGCGAAGTGGGCCCCCCAATTGTCTGGCATGAGATTGAAATCAGCGAACCGGGGCTTCCCTTTCACCGTAACGGACCGGACTCGGGTGAACCGTGACGTGGCGCGCCATGGAGACACTGCGTAGCAGTTCCCAATGAAGAGGTCGGATCGGGTGAGCGCCTCCACACGGCACCACAACTTGCACACCAATGACGCCGCGTTACGGTCACGCCGGGAGGACAAGAAACAGAGAACGTTCTCAAGGACGTTTTCCAGGACCTGGTCGGCAAACTGCGCTTGGTGCTCGGGTGGTCCAGAAGACCCCGACCCGGAAGTGCAAGTTCGGGTCTTGCCGTCAGTAGGGCTGATGGAGTCGGACGGCGGAGATCGGTCGTCGTCCTCGGACATTTCGGCGCGATCCTCCCTGGTGAAATCTTGGTCCTGAGGGTCGCTCTCTGATCTGGGCTTTTTGTTGAGGATCATAAAAACATATAAAGACTGCTTCTTGATTGGAAGTTTGAAGAAAGATTAGATTTTTAGATCATGAAAAGGGCTTTTAAAGAGAGAGAGACAGCGTGTGATACTAATATGTATGTATATGTGTGCGAGAAAGAGAAAGAGATAGAGACAGAGACAGAGAGAGCCTTCTCTTTGGGTGAGAGAAAAAAGCAGATGAGAAGGTGTGATGAGAAATGGGGATTGGTTTAGTTTTTTGGTATAATTGGTGACAAGAGAGTGTGAAGAGTTGGCTGTGATGTCTGATAGGCTAAGCATTGGGATTCTCCATCCCTCTTGGCCTCTCACTCTCATCTGCAATGTCCAATACCCTCTCCTCCATTATTTGGCTCTGGGTCTGGCTGGGGGGGTTCTCTCTTTTGTTTTTTGCTTTTTTCACTTATCCTTTTTCTTATATATTCATAATTTGATTTCTTCTTCTTTTGTATTTTCTTTTTGTTTATTGCAAATAATTTATGATTGTGGCTTTGTCCACTTAGCCCCCTTACTATCTCACATTTTCTAGGCTTCTATGGGGATAGTAACTAATCCTTAACTAGGGCCAAGCTTACATTACATGAGGGTCATTTTCAAATACCCAATGTAGAGAATTGCTATGGACCAATTTAAGAAAATGAAAGTCATTGAACCAAATCACATGATTAGTGAAGAATATTTCCTGAATAAATACATTTTTAAATTGGAAATTAGCTAGGAACCTTTTTAGAGTGACACATTTAAGGAGCAAAAAAAGAAAACTAGGAATGTCAATTAGTCAATAATTACTTGAATTAGCACATTTCTAAGTAAAAACTAATAATAACATGATTGAAACAATAGACTATGTTCATCCCATAATGAAATAAGTTAAATCTTCTAAAATTACTTGATTATTATTCTAGAAATTAAAAAAAAATATCTCTCTAAACATGATGTTCTTTATCATTTTAACCGTTTTAGGGAGTGAGAGGCGGCTCATTGTCCGAATTGGACAGTTTAAAGAGATATTATCGTCAATGGGTTGAGAATGGAAATAACGAGTCAACACACGGTTCACATGTAAATAAGGAAATTAGAGAGGACCACTGTGCAAAAGAGGGTTTTCATATCTACGCTTTTACCGATGACAGTAAAAAGCACGGTCCAATCAAAAGGGAGAGAGAATAGTTGTTAGTTACCGAAGCTTCAGGATGGACTAACGTTCAACGAATGCTGACACGATCCCATATGGCACACTCAGGCCGGTGTCGAGTCCACGCGCTGCACGATCGCGTGATGCAATCCCTGCGATGTAGTGTTATATAATATGACCCACGCCACGCTTCCTTCTCCCACCCTCTCTCTCTTCTTGTTGTGTAGCGAAAGGACAACGAAGAAATGAAAAGCTGAAAATAAATTAAATTGGGTAAAAGACAATCCAAATAAAGAAAAAGAAGAGAGTGGATGAACTTGAACTACTCCTCTTTTTTTTAGGTGTTTGCTGAGGTGTGCATAATTTGTCTTTCATAGACTTTTGGATCTAATCCCATTATTCTCTTTCTATAATTTTCCTATGGTAAAAAGAAAGGATTGTGGTTTCACTTGTTCTTATGATTTTAAATTCTTTAAAAATAACATTTGGGTTAAATATTTATCTAATTTGATTATATTTACAATTTTATTAGACTAATTTAATTTGAATTTTAGATTACTTAAAATAAATAAAATCATAAAAGATTATTTGTATCTTTCACTCGTCTTTAATATTTAGAACAGCAACAATACAGTACAAATTTTGCTGACGCGCAGAGTTTTGAGAGTTTCAGTAATACGTCACCTTAATCCTAACTAATAAAGACGTTATTTACTATTTAGAACTAAAAAAAAAACTAATTACTTCATCTAATACTGGCATGCAAATGAATCATGGGTTTTATGAGCTCTTGTAAACATGGATCAAGAAGCTCCTTTTACCTTCTTTTAGTTGGAAAAAAATGTTGAGAAATTAGTATGGCATGTGACATGAGAATAAGGCTTCTTCAAGTTGAAGAAAGTTAAATAAAGAAGTTGGCTCCAAGAAGTTTCCAAGGAATATTATGTAGCATCAAGTAGATAGGTACATGTTTGAATTCAATTATTAATTTTTTGGAATAATTATTAAGGCTATGTTTAGTTTGGGGTTTTGTAATGAAATAAAACATTATTTCATCGTTTAAGATGAGGGTTTATAATAAAATGTAACGGAATGGGGTAGAAAGAAGAAGATTTCGTATTTTTATCTCATTTCATCCTAAACAGTAAAAAAAAAACCCTCCAATTTAGAAGATTTATCATGAAATGTAAAATGATAAATAATTTTATACTATATTTTATTATAAACCCTTCATCTAAACAACATTTCACTACATTATATTATAAACTCTTTCATCCCTCACAAACAACTTGGATTATAGTTTTCGTCGTGTAAGTAAAGATCAAGATCGTAATTTGTTGCTCTTGTTCTAGCCATTGAGAGGATTAAAGAAAGATGGTTTCTGTTAACTTTTTAATGAATAATGAGATGTTAATGGCTTTGTCCTTACTGGAATCCAAAGTGATTTGGCAGTATTGAGAATAATTTTGAGAAAATTCATGTGTTTAGGTTTAGCAGCCAATTTAAAGGTTGTGTTGTTGTTGGTCCAAGCAAGGAATCATAATTCATATCATAGCGACAAGGAAAGCTTGGAGGCTTTTTTTCTTAAAAATGGGGCTTCATATGACCTCTTCCTGTGTCTTGTCCAAATTTGAAGTCTAATCATCCATGTCTTGCTAATCTAACAATAATAGCTACCCTCTAACCTCCTCTTTTGTGGCAATCTTCACAGTTTCTAACTAACAATCGATTAAAAAGCTTGTTTAGTCTATAATCGAAAAAGCAACAAGCCGAAGCACTCAAGACCATAATATATGCATATCTCTCGGTTTCAAAGTCTAAATTATAGCTAAAAGTGCACGTAGATAATACAGCCCTCTTGGATCAAGCAAGTGATATGGTCAGGGAAGACAATCAATTGCATGACCAATCATCATAATCACCAAGTTAATATAAAGATTATAAAATTTTAATTACTTAAAATTGAATTGAATTGAATTATAATTAATTAAAAAATAAATTGATTAAATTAAATTAAAATTTTATTTTCAATTTAATTAATCTTTAAATTAACTAACTCAAACCAAGAAAAAAAATCCATGTCAAGCTTTGCCTTACCTTTTATTATCCCTAAGTTGATAAAAGAGGTCTAATGGCCTTTAATTGTTTTGTTGTTGGCAAAAACAAAAATCAAAAATCAAATAGCAAGATCTTGGTAGGTAATACCTTACAGTGAATCAGTTAGTTTTAGTTTGGTGATATACTTATTTATTCAGAAGATAAATATATGTTACAAATAAATTTACGATGAGATCGTAACTATGATTTATATAGCATTTATGTATTATCTATAGATTGTTACCAACAAGGTTTTGAAATCCGAACCGGACATCGAACCAGATGTTTTACTGGTCACTGGTTTGACCGAATCGATGTGACATCATAATTACACAATAATTATATATAATATTAGTAATATTAAAAAAATATAATATAATAAATAATATAAATTTCTATACTTCTGTTAGATTTTTGAAAAAAAGGTAGGTTTTACTTTTGAAAGAATTAAAAAACGCATAAAAAAAGCAAAATAAAAAATAAAAAATTCATTAAACCAGTGGCCAACCGGTTCGACCAGTCCTGATTTAACTGGTCAATTGATCAGTTCTTACCGATTCGCACTGGTTCAATTAAAGACTGATTTTTAGGGCTCACTCGGACCGGATAACCGACCGGTCACCGGTCGAATTGGCCGATCTGATCCGAGTTTTAAAACAGAGGTTACCAATCATTGTTCTATTAAAACTTGTCATTAATAGAGCATAAAAAAATGAACATACGTTTTGCTTCTTTCTTTTCTTATTAAGGAAGTATATGATCTTTTAGGTTAAAGTATGAAATATTTAAATAAACGTGTAGATATTTATTAGAAAACATGTTCACTAACTGATATCGTATTAGAAATTTATTTAATTGAATTAGAACTAACTTGCAGTTAAATTACTAAAATGTCAAAAACTTATTATTAACAGGTTTAATGAGCTAGCACTCCTTGTCTAACCATTTCTGCAATAGTTGTAGATTCTCTCGACACGTTATGTGAATTCTATTAGAAACCGAATACTTATTTAACTACGGAGGTTTAAATGAGTAAGTTTAAAAACAAGAGGGTCTTCCTTGAATTTGGATTTCTATGATTAGTACAGTCAGGATGGTGTTAATCAGTTTTTTTTATTAATCAAAAAACAGTATAAATTACGTAACTAGTCTAGAAAGGTTAATCTCAACTATACCCTCGAGGAGAATCAAGAGACATCCGGAGGAGGCGTTTACAAGAGTGGTAATTTCGAAATCACAACAGACGGTAAAATTGGCGAGCTAATCTGCAGAAAGGGAGAAAAAGAATAGGAGAAGAAGTCGAGACTTGAGTGATATTTTGTTCTGCACGAAATCACCGTAACCTTACGGTTGCCATAAATCTATAATTTGTGCATGATATTTTATTCTCGCCATGAATGCTTCAGAGCTCAGACTGTGAGCTCAGCTGCCACCGCTCAGTCACAGGCAGGGTCCTTTGTAGTATCCTTTGTAGTACATTCATTGGATTAAGAACGTAAAGCAGAAAACTCAAAAAAGGAAGAAAAGACCAAGAATTTAACAAAAAATATCTTGATTCCACTTGGTTGGGAATCTCTCTTGTGGATGTTACACTCTAATTCATTTTCTTTAGTTCAAAAAGAGAAACTGAAATAGGTAACGGGCTCTTCTGGTTTAAGTGAGATCACAGGTTCGAACCGTTCTCATATATGCAGCCATTTAAAACTTGGAGTTAGAGTTTTGCTTTTTGTAAAAGACCTATCCGACTTGAGCAGGAATTAGTCTGCGAGTGAATGACTTAAAGGCGTCTTTTCATAGTTGGAACCCTCTTAAAATATCTCGTGAAAAAAATAAGAAAAAACTTATCTTTTTGCTTTCACCCCTAGGTAATAAATCTTACCTTACTTATGGTAGGAATTTGACTAATTAAAGTATAATCATAATTTCAATTAAACTTAACTAACATTATAGCTCATAATTGTTAAGTACCGACTAATCTTTGTTTATCAAATATCTTATATCTAATTCTAAAGTTTTCCAAATTTTACAACTCGATTAAATGATATTTTTTACTCTTCAACTATTTTGCGTTTGTGATTTATTTGACTTATAAATATATATTTTAACATTGAATTATATTTAGGACCAGTTAAATTATATTATTTTAATTTATCTTTAATCTTCTAATTAAACAATTTATATATGTAAATTAATATTGATATCTAATAACATTTCATATAACTCAAATATTTGAAATCTCAAAATAGTTTTATACAATTTAATTATTTTAGAGTATAAAATTAGGTATACTTTATTTGAATTCAATAATATAAGCTTTTTATTATTAGTAACTCAGTCTTTTAGTAACATCCAAAATTATTTTTAAAGTGTAATTTGACTTGATTAAAGATTTCTTAAATTAATTATAATCAAGCAAAAATCGAATATTCCCCCTAACGAATTTAATGTGACAAATTTTATATTAATCACTCAACTATTTTTATATAATTTATGATATATCTAAATACTACCAAGCTAATTATGCTTTAATAAGCTATGTCATAATTAGTATAAAAAGCATAACAATTCATATACAAAACACTCTAAAAATTCGAGTTCAAATAATCACTTTTATAATCATCATAATAAAGAATTTTATAAATATAAAAACCTTTATACTCATAAATTTTTTAGTATTTACATATTTAAGTATATGAAAAAAAGCATAAAATATAATGTTATTTTAATAAAATAATAATTAAGAACAAAATATAAATATCATATTTCCAATCCCTTTGTAAGGTGGAAATCAATAGGAAAAATATTCATTACGTAATAATGGCTATAGAGATTGTGACAGGAACAAGATATTGGATGGAGAAGTCAATATCCAAGAAAGATAACACACTCATCTAGCTGGCCCATTCCTGGCTTGTCTGGACCGTGTAAATCTTCTCGGGATCTTTGTTTTCTTTTATCTACTTTTGTTTTACTGTTTGACAGAAGCTGAAAAATGGATCTGAACTGAAAGCAGCAGCAAATGGATCCCCTGAAGAAATGTTCAATTGTTGGCAAATTAGGAGAAAAGAAAAGAAAAGCTAATTTCAGTTTATTAATAAGTGAAAAATATAGTATTTCCATGTTTGTCTTCTCTTTTGGTAATTAGTGAGTTGCATTGTAATTGGTGGAAGATGATGCTTGTCTGTATGTTTCTGAAGTTTTCTTTAGAGCTATTTGATTCCAGGAAAAGGGTCCCCAGCCCTTCTCTTCAGGCTCTGATGAATTTGACAGAAATAACAGCAATCTTTCAGAAGTATAGCAAAGAAGACTTTTGACTATCTTTTGGAGATACATACCCTTTTTAAGCTCTATGGCTCTAGAACACATGAGCCTGTGCAACAAAAAGAGACAGTGGTATGGTGATGGCGCAAAGTCACTGTCAAATTTCCCAGAATGGGCAAAGTTTTGTAGAATTTTCTTGTGAACTGAAAGTGAAATTCCTGAAATGTCACCCCCCACAGCTTGCTGCTTTTCAGTTCACGTCTTAAATGTAATATAAATTTTATTTATTTATTTATTTGAATACACGGGAAAAAACAAAAAACCCGCTAAGGGCGGGGTTACAATACGCCGAGCGCATCGCGGTAAAAAAGCTCCTGGAGAAAGTCCGGGACCTTCTTCAGGGTATGCAATCCCGAGCGAAGAACGCGTGCAAAGGCTGCCAAGCGATCAGCATACTGGTTGGCCTCTCGATAGGTATGATGTAATTGGACCTCCCAATCACGTTTCAGAAATCCACAGATAACTACAACCAAAGAAACATCATAAGTTAACGATCCAAGAGACGCAGAGAGAATGTTAACAACCTTAAGGGAATCAACTTCAACGACAATGCGTCTAAAACCTAGGTCCCAGGCCACCTGCAAGTCGAAGGCCACTCCCCAAAATCCTGCAGATAAGGGTGAACCTCGCCCAAGGTGGTGCTGAAAGCCACCACACCATCGCCCTTGGCAATCCCGAAGTAAACCTTCAACGGTGATCGTAGAGTGTCCTGACTGAAACGCCCAATCAGAATTCAACTTCACTCACCCCGCCGGCGGCCAAGACCAACCCACAAGACTCCCCGCAGTATTGATCAATCATATAAATAAAGGTAGTAAAAATATACTTAATAGTATTGAAAATATTTTTATAATCTTGTCCACTCTCAAAAAATGTATTATGGTATTTACAGATATTTTTTGCCCTAAGAGATAGTCGAATTGGTGGAGTGGAAAATATGAGATCAAAAGGTCTTATATTCAAATCTTTCTATTTACACTCTCTCGATTAAGTCTGTCACCAATTTTTCTATACAAGTCTATCAAAACTTTTCTTCTTCTTTTTGTTTAGCAGGAAGATGAACTTTTAACGACTTTCTTCTTATTTAATAAAAGTTCTAATAAAATAATTTTATTGGACCTCAGTTCATTTAATTAAATTAATCATTTTATTATTTTATCTTTATACTACAACAATTTTTAAAATATTAAAATAACAATTAAAAAATGTTAAATAAGAATAAAATTGTAACCCTCCCTGAGTAGATTGCTCAGTTTCCCTGGACTTGAAGAGGAAGCCCAGTTTGAAACTCGAGTCCTCCAAGACCAGTCTTTGGGCCCTCCATGTGATTATTGGAAAAAGTGGTCACTTTCATTCAAAACCTGAAAGAATCCTCTAGAACATGAACATCCAACGACTAGTACAAATTACAAAACAGCTGTTTGAAAGCAAATTCTGACCGTTGGCGTTTCCTTGTAAAATAAAATAATAGCAACGAAAATATCTCTGGCAATCGCGTGTTTTCGTTTTTGTTTACAGTTTTGGACTAGTCTTCAGCCAGATCCTTAGCTAAGAAGGCGACTAAAAATAGAAAGCAATGGCCATGAATCAGGTGAATCAATCCAACACGACCACGTCAACCGTCAAACCGCAATCGCCGGAATCGCACAAACAGGAGACTAAGCCTCACACATCCGATTACGCTCCATACCCCAAGCTTGATCCAAACGACGCCGCCTCTCCCCCGGTGAATTGGTCGAACGTCTTTGTTGGGACCCAACAGTCTCCGCCGGCGACCGACCACCCCTCTGCTCCAGTCACCGGTGACGCTGCTACCACCATGCCTCCGGAGTCCAATCCCTATGTTTCTCCAACTCCGGTTGGCTCATCCTCCACCAAAAGTAAGCAGCTTTAGCTTTGTACGTGTGTTCTTGAGAGGAATTGGGTTGAATTCACGTACGCAAATTTATGTGTTTTTAATGATTTGGAACAGATAAGATGGATGCAGTGAGGGATGTGTTAGGAAAGTGGGGGAAGAAGGCGGCAGAAGCAACTAAGAGAGCGGAAGATCTTGCTGGGAACATGTGGCAACACTGTAAGCGTCCTTCTCCATTGGGTTTTTAACAGAATTTGCTAGTTAAACATATTGCATTCATTAGGACTGTTACTCAAGTGATTTTCTAAGTCATAATTCCTTATTGGAGTAGTCCAAGGAAATTTGATGCGGTTATTCATGACAAACAAAAGAGGAATATTGCCATTGTGTAGTCATTTATTGGTGCCTCCATTTGTGCCTGTTTGCGTGTCTGAGTACCTGTGTATGAATTCTCAGTATTCCTTATTATCATTAACATTATCTACTTAGAATACGGAATTCAATGTAGCATAGAGTTAGCAGGTTCTGTTCTGCGTGTGAATTGCCAATTAATAAGTCTATGTTTTCTGCCTTCGAATTCCTTTTCCAAATGATCAGAAAAGACTAAAATCCCATTCCTTGCTCCCTGATGTCATGACTTTTTACTTTTCCGAAGAGCTGCTAGTTTCTTTTTTTTTTTCCTTTTCGTGGTGGCGAATAGTTTTTGGAAAAACAATCTAGCAATCTGAGCCTTCCTGTTTCCTTTTCCCTTGATCTGATTAGTGAAAACGGGCCCCAGTTTTGCGGATGCTGCCGTGGGTAGAATCGCTCAAGGAACTAAAGTTCTTGCAGAGGGTGGTTATGAGAAGATTTTTCCTCAAACTTTTGAGACAGTTCCTGGAGAGAAACTTTTGAAGACTTATGCATGCTACTTATCCACTTCTGCTGGTCCGGTTATGGGGGTTCTTTACATGTCAACAGAGAAACTTGCATTTTGTAGCGACAACCCATTGTCTTACAAAGTTGGTGAGCAAACTCAATGGAGCTATTATAAGGTTCGTGCTTGTCAAGACTTCAAGTGGTTTTTGTTCTTTATCAGAGCTAGAATCCTTTCTTTACATGTTTGTATGTCCTGACAAATGCTTCTTAATTCTTATGGATGTCTGTACTATATAAAAGTTTCTCTCTTCACAATGAACAAAGGGGAGGAATATGATGAAATTCCAGTTCCATTATGGAAAATTCAGATAGAACAAAACTATACAAAATGGGTCCTGAGTTCCCTAATCCACTCGATTCATCAATATTACAAGCTTAATTTGAGGCAGGGCCTTGTAGGAGATGTTATGGTGTTTAGTTAATTTAATAGGTTTGATAGTTACCATTTCATGAATTTGCTCATCTTCCTGTAACTGACTTCATGCTTATTTCCTATCTGTGCGTAGGTTGTCATTCCACTGCATCAGATGAAGGCAGTAAATCCATCAACAAGCAAAATCAACCCATCAGAAAAGTACGTCCAGATCATTTCTGTCGATAATCACGAGTTCTGGTTTATGGGGTTTGTATACTATGACAGTGCTGTGAAAAATTTAAAAGGAGCATTGCAGCAACCCACTTTATGATGCACAAGAGCTAGAAAATCCTATTATGTCATGACCAGAACTTGGTGTAGATAAATATTATGTGCAGAACTTGCAATATTTGTTGATTTTGTTTGTGGACTTGATGTAACAATCCTTTGCCTTCTAATAGTGCTAATGGAATTCATTTTTTATAAGCATGTTTGGAGACAACTGCTGTTTGAGCTGTGCATAGATTCCCCTAAAAATGGCAATTTTGGTCCGTCTTTGGCTGAAAGTGACGAGTAAAATTTTAGTTGATTGGAATTAAGATCGAACTTAAGATTAGAAGGTCAGGTAGATTCAATTTAAATGACATGAATTAATTTGAATTGTTACAAGAAAAGTCATTTTAATTTTTTGATTGAATTTTGAATTGTCCAATCTTGATTTTGTCATACTATAGGCTATGATAAAAAAATAAATTAGATCGAATTTTTCATAATTTCTTATATTTTGTTAAATTTTAGAAGTTAACAAGTGTTTGCTTTTAAGATTATTTGGGCATAATAACTTAAACATTGGTGGACATTTTGTACATTTTAAATTATATAATGTTTTTTTAGAGCAAATCTATACAAGGTTCTTTGTTTTGTGAAAATCAAGAGAAGGTTATCAATTGTACTTAGCCTTTCTTTTGCATCTTACAAAGAGATTATTTTTGTGACTCGAACTTGTGATTATACAATATTATTTATTCAATATAAACTTATTTAAAACATATCAAAATAACATGAAATGCTATATAAATATTAATGACATAAGAAGGGTTGATGGTTTTATACCAATTAATTGTTTCATATATTGTGAATAAGTTTACCACTAACTTAAAATAAATAATGTTGATAGAATTGAAATGAAAAATCTGTAGAATTTTATAAAACTTTAGGTCATTATTTCATTTATTAAATGTTTATTTTAATTTTTTATTTGAAAAGATTGATGTAAAAATTTTCAAAATCACACTTTTTCAATATTTTTCTTATATTTACATTATTCATAGACCTCCAATTTTGCTCAATTAGAAGTTATTTAAATTAGTTTGAATTAATCAAATTTGCGAATCAGATTCAAATTTAAAATTTTAACTTAAAATTTATTCTAAACGACTCAAAAAAATTTCAAAAAATAATGTTTTATTTAAATTTTTTAAACAAATTTCATATCAAACTCAAACTCATTTTCTAATTCAACTTAAGAGGCTAGTCAAAAGAAACTGGCGAAGGTAAAGACCAAGACAGCAGACAGAAAAAGAAGAAGGGTATTCTTTGGAATTGGAAGTGGTTGGGTCGGCTATTCTGGGCCCAAGCCCAGGTCCACATATCCACGGCCCACTCGTAAATGGCAACCTCTCACTTACGTACTCTGACCTAAACCTAGCAGGAACCTCCTATATAAGGTACAATTTCACCTTGATTCAGGTATGAGACAAAAGAAAACCCTAGCCTCCTCTCTGTTCTCTACGATTATTTTCCTCTCACAAATACTGACTTGAGCGTCGGAGGGGCCTTCCGGGCACCAACCCCCGGCGTGCCTTTATCTATTTTGCAGGTATTCTAGGTATTCTATAGCCGAAATCAATCAGAATCATTGATCCGGACAACCACGTTCAGCCCCGACAAAATCTGACTGAACCATTTGGCGCCCACCGTGGGGCCCGACGTCAGGGCACCACGTCTAGAACCACTCAGACAAGTCAGGCGGCGGCAGCCAATCCTACAGACATCCTGAAACAACTAACAATTGAAATCACGCAGCTGTCGCGTCCATACCGGGTTTCTTTGTGATCTCTTTCTCAATTGATTATTGACATAATCTCTTCTTGGTTTCACAGATCTCCTCTTTATCTGCTTTTGTTTGCATGTTATTCACTGAAATTTTGGAATTGAATTACAAAAGGTTTGCAACCAAAATCTGAAAGGTGTTTCAAATTTAATTCGTAAAAACCCTATAGCCAATTTTTTAGAGTCTAGACTTCTGGCATAAAAATTTGGTTGTATTTCACGTTTGATGAGTATCTTGCGTATATGGAAATCAATTGTTTGTGTTTGGACTCTTGCGTATGGAGAGATGTGAGCGGCCTAAAATCTGGAAATTTGTTCTAAAAATTCCTGAAGAAAAATCGAATTAGATTCGATCGACTATCAAGAAACGTTTAGGATTCATCCTTCGTGAAAAACCCAGAAATCTGAATGGACCACCCAATTCTGTACACGACAAACTAGACTCCAATGTACTTTGCTTATTAATCTCCCATCTCTAAGTTTCTTGCACAAGTCGTCTTTTCCTAGAGATTTGTACTTAGGATTCCCATAACCCAACGTCATGAATATGATGTGTTGTGATGGAGATTCCAAACTGCCTTTTAGCACATGTACCGCAGCTGATTTTGAAATAGTGAGGTGGTGGCTCTCTTGGTACAGACGTGCATCATCTTTATATATCTGTAGGATCCTACTGCTCGTTGCCACGTTCACAAACAGGATCGAGTTGCATAGTATTGGCTCTTAATTTATTATCTTGTTATACGGAATTCAAAGTGCGGACATAATGCTTAAGTGGTGGTACATGTGGTTACTTGTTTTGATAACGAGACAGTCATTATAGCTATTTTGTCACGGAAGCAACAGGTTCACAATTTACTGCGTACTGATCTCCTGCAATATTCATATATTATGTGTGTATCTCTGCTCCATCTGCAATTTTTTGACAATTCTGTTGCAGTTTCTTCCTGGACAATTAGGGACATTGTTGGATGTTTAGCTTCATAAGTGGTGGCTGCTCGGTTCCTCTGATAAGAGGTGTGGTTAAGCGGAAGGAACTCATCTACCCTTAACCAGATTCACGTCCGAATGATCAACCGCAACAATCACAAAACCGAGAGCAAGAAGCACAGAGCGTGGCCCTGGAGCAACTTCGCACAATTCAGAAGATAAGAAATCGGGCGAACAAGTATATCCAGCTCGATAAAGTGCTGAAACACACAAAACAAAGAGCAGACGATCGCCGACCGAGCGGCAGAACAGATGACTCACACCAGCGACAGAAGGATCAGTCCGGCTGGAGAAAACCGACTGACCGATAGGACCATTGTCGAGCGACGTAAAGATCGGTGGTTATGTTAAAAGCTCGGTCAGACATAGGAAGGACCACATTCACCATTAGATAAGCTCTGCTTCAATCATTTATTTGTTTTATACTTTATTATCGCTTATGACCGACAGGACCAA
>JANKOE010000002.1:7643624-7654709 GCA_026284465.1 Erythroxylum citrifolium | reverse complement strand
CTCTATAACTGATTTTCCCCAAAAAGACTAACTTGAGCGTCGGAGGGGCCTTCCGGGGACCAACCCCGATGTGCCTTATCTGTTTTGCAGGTATTCTACAGCCGAAAACAATCAGAATCATGGATCCAGACAACCCTGTTCAGCCCCGACAAAATTCGACTGAACCAGGAAGGACCATTGCAGGCCTATAAGGTTAAGGGACCCCTCCCCTTATTTTCAGAAGGTTTTGATTGGCCGTGAAACGAGAAGATAGACAGGCCTAGTTCTGTGTCGGGAATTCCCAGTAGTTGCGAGTGTTGGTTAAGGATAGGCCCAGTTTTTTGGTTTTTTTGGCAGAATGATTAGGACAGCTTGCCCGTCTGTCTGCACCCCAACTGGCAATCTGAAAAGAGGGAACACAACACGCCATTAGTGGCTCATAAACACTTCCCAACTTCATCAATGGCGTGGGTCATCGCCCAGACCTAACATCTTTTTTGGTTGTGTTACTGAGTGTTGGGGTTCTTCATGGAAATACTTACTTACTGTACTGGCCAGTTTACATTATCCTCAAACACATGAGAAGGGAAATAAGCATATTATTTACTTAACCCAATGTATGCTCCATTCTGTGGTATTGGTGGTGTTCTAATCGTGATTTTGAAGAAGATGATTAATCAGTAATGAAAATAAATTAGATTAATAAATACTAATTAAATTGAATTTATTATTTCACTTTAAATCGATGATTCCTTACTCAAAAAATTATAATTATTTTCATCACTTTGTTATAAGTCAAAATTTCAAATAATAATTAAATTTGATTTGATATTGCGAATCATGTAATTATTTTATTTAAGGATAATAGAATGTAAAGTATCTAACATTTTAAGATTTTTTTAATTTTATGTGTAATTTTTTTTAAAATTTTCAATTAAATAACTATCTTTTTAAATTATTTTATTTAAGGATAATAGAATGTAAAGTATCTAACATTTTAAGATTTTTTAATTTTATGTGGAAATTTTTAAAATTTTCAATTAAATAACTATCCTTTTAAATTATTTTATTTAAGGCTAATAGAATGTAAAGTATCTAACAGTTTAAGATTTTTTAATTTTATGTGCAAATTTTTAAAATTTTCAATTAAATAACTATCCTTTTAAATTATTTTATTTAAGGATAATAGAATGTAAAGTATCTAACATTTTAAGATTTTTTAATTTTATGTGCAAATTTTTAAAAATTTCAATTAAATAACTATCCTTTTATAACCTTAATAATTTAGTTCAAAATATTAATTTTATTTAAAATTTTGTTTATTCGACTAATTTTTTGTGTGTCCGTGATATATAAACGTTGAGATAGATATATATTTTTTTTTGGTCAAAGATTGAGATAGATAGTTAAGTGTCAGCTAATTATTCACGTGGACTAAAAAACCTCTTTTACACGTTAAATTGAATATTTTAGCCTAAATAGATGATTAGTTGGTAATTAATTTTCTATATACACACCTACTTGTTATTGACAACAAAGATTCCGTTAATCAAATAAAAAAATATTGAATAGAATTAACGTTTTAAATTGAGTTGTCACTTAATTGAAAAAAAAAATTAAGTTGGTATCTCTTTTATCTACAAAAATATTGAACCAATCACATACTATAATTTGATTATTTCATAAATAAATAATAATTTATAACATTGCTCTCAAAAGAATTCCCTTGACTAAGATTGAACACCAACATCATAACTTAAAATGGTACAATGCAACTCTTTAATTATTGAGAAAAGAAATGTTTTATTAATTGAACTAATTTAAACATCATAATATTTATGTTGTACATTACAACCTAATGGTTTCTCTTTATCCTAGGCCGTATCATTCAAGTTCAGATCATCTGTCTATTATTATGGTGTCTTATTATGTCCAATAAATCTTAGTTATTTATTTATGTGGATCCTGCATAAGTTCTGCGTGGGTCACGCAAAATAAATGACTGAGATTGTAGAAGACATAATAAGACAGAGTAATACTGAGCAGAGGATCTGGATTCATATCATTCTTCTTCACCGTACGGTTCTCATTAAGTGAGCTGCCACTTGGAGTAGAGGTCCCGATTCCTTTTTCCTTTATTCCTAAGACCCGTTTGAAAGAGATGAAATAGTGCTTCGATGTATTGTATAACAATGGAAGGAAGAAGGATAGAAAGGAGAGGGCATGTTGGTTATTCATGGAGAAAGCATCTTAATTTGTCAGTCCCTGCAGAGAAACAAGTGAATGAGATAAACTTAAGGTCCTTAGCACCCAAAAATAGCTATTACTTGCAATTTATGGTATTCCGCTTTCTCCCAAGCCACTACTTCCCCTACATGTCCTTATTACTACTCTTCTGGCTCTTTGCTTTTTCAATACTATTTTGTGTGCCAGAAAAGCTCACATCCATCAATTCACTCCTTAAGAATCTTTAGAAAGAGCACTCCAAGACAAATCAAAAGCACCATTTTTTTTCCCAGTGCAAGAACACACCCCTCTCTCTCTCTATCTCTCTTTCTCTATGTCAAGAGGAAGAAGATCCTCCTTAATTAGACATGGCAATGGCCCTTTTCCTATCTGCATCAATGTCACTCGTACCCTTTTGGTTGATTAACGTGTTCAAAGTCTAAGTAATTACTTTCCCACCAACTTGTTTCAATGTATACCAAAAGACTTGATAAATTTGCTAATGTCATATCGTCCTTGATGCATGAAAATTGGATAATAGCTTCTTAACTGATCATCTAGTATGAAACAGCTCTATTTTAGGATGATTAAAGTAATCTGTTCTAGCATACCATAAAGTCTTGGAAGCAGCTAGCTGATATAATTGTACGTGGCTCTTAATTTCTAAAGAGCTTAGACATAAATTTCACTCTCTACTGTAACTTTCCGTGCAGCTCCGTAGCAGAAGAGCCATAAAACCCTAACGAAATTACCATCAGTGGACCATTCAGGATTACTGTACAAAACTTAGTAACTTGTGAAATGGAAATCGATTTAATTAGGTTCAGGAAATCTAAGGAAAATACGCAATACAAAGGAGCTTTGATCTTTCATTCAACTGTGGCCAGAAGTTGTATAGAGACAACTACCAGGACATAACCCACACTAGCTGTAATGTCAGTCCATTTATTATTGTTCCGTTCCCTTTTTTTTTTCTTTTTTGGAGACAGAGACCCACATGTCATTCGACGGAACAGAACAAAAGCAGCAAACATAACATGAGACCGGACTTGAGATCACTTTTCCGACAGCTTCAAATGCCCTAGTAGCATCTCTATTCATTACTTGCCTTTCTCCAACATCTACTTGTCTACTAGATATTGTGCTGTGTGTGTTCCATAAGTTCCCACTTTCCCTCTACCAACATCACGTCTTTCTGGCACTCTACAATCTAGACTGCAAGTGTTAATGCTTCACTAATTGGACCTTCCTTTTGCAAGTACAGTTCAAGTTCCTTGAACAATATGTACTTTGCTTAATTGGGTTTAATAACTACCTTTAAAGAAATTAAACTTACCCTTGGTAATTTAGACACTGTAGCCATGATCAAGGCAATTCCCGGTTGAGAAAAGAAAGAGGGAAAGGGAAAAAAAAAAAAAAAAAGAGACTGGTTTAAAAGGCGCTTTAAAACTTGGCTTCCATGTGCCGTGAGTAAATGACAATCACAAGCTCTGCAAATCTGCTATAAAACTGCTAAAGACTGTGGTTAGCTGCTACGTTGATAGCCACTTCAAACTTTGGTTTTTTGCTTTTTAGCAGTGCATAGAAAAACTAAACAATTATTGCAGAAAAGAACTGGCGAAAGAAAAAGACTGGCAAGAGGAAGGAAAAAGAGAAGAAGAAGAACTATACAAGAGATAGGTAGCAATTAATGGCGGACGAGGTATCAGAAATTGAGGATAAAAAACTGGAGAAATTAATGACTTTTAGGGTACTAATTGTGACGCGATCTATGAGGAACACTATCCACCTCTCAACGAAGCACACTTGTCGACATTCCCTTTTGGTTGGTTAGAGCTTTATTCAGTTCGAAGTATATAGAGAGGAAATGGAGGTGGAGAGAAATTAATACGAGAGGAGAGATTACGCGTAAAAGGTTAAAAGGGATGAGAATAGGTAGGAGAGAAAGAGAAGAAGTTGACAGTTGTGAATGGACACAAAAAGACTGAAGCTTTGCACACTAAACAAGTTTGATTCAACCAGGAGTTCTCTCGATCGATCGATCCTCGATCACGATGTTTGACGATGATCATCATTACCGTGATGTTAATAAACCAAAAAGGTCTTGGCTTTTGCTTGATCAATTATGTTCCTCTTTTTATGGGACTTTCCTGAAACTGACTGATGACCTGAAATGCAAACTAGAACTCATCAAAGTTAAATGGTAGAGTTGCAGAGAGGAACAGAAGCTATAACATATGAATCAGAGTCCCTTAATGTACTACATTTTGAACAAAGAAAAGAAACTACAGTTAGAAAATGATGCTTGGAAATTTAGAGGCATCATCATCCTCATCCAATCCACCCTACATTCGGAACTGAGAAGACAAAAGCTAAACAAAGTGTCTGATTAAACAGCAACAACCCGCACCAAAAAAAGGGTGAAGAGAAAAACAGTAAGAGCCCTAGTCAAAATACCCTAATAAAATTTGACACCGCAAGTTCTCAACTCTTTTGTAGCGCTGAGATGTCTCCTTCTTCATTATCTTTGGCACTTGTTGGAAGAAACATAACAACGTTGGCCCATTTCTTTTTTTCTTCCTGTATTTATTATGGATGCTACTGTCTGAAACTTTTAGGGTTTCTTACCAAGTGTGTGCTTGTTATTGTGCATCCAAACCTTAAGCACATGTCGTTTCACACCAGTGTCTGAGCAAAACTGCTCCACAGAAGCTTCATCGTGCTTCTGAATCCTCCACCCAAGCTTTTCTGCGAACTCCAACATCTTATCTTTTTGTTCCTGCGTAAATTTAGTCCTAAACCTTTTCTTCGAACCACTACCGCTCGCACCACCACCGCCGCTACTACTAGGATTAGACACGTCCTCCTCTTCCCTCAAGTACCCACCACTTGTGCCACCGCCTCCGCCGGACACCGCGGGAAGCGCCAATGGCCGAGTGGGTGGTGGCGTTAAGTGGAGGTACCCAGCAGGAGGCGGCCCGCGATAATAAGAAAATTGTGGATGGTGGTGCTGTTGGTGGTGATACAATCCCTCGCCGTCTGCCTCCTTCCTGTGGAAATTCCGGTGGCAGTTACAGGCGGCGCATTTGAGGGCATCCAAGGTGCCTTCTTCGCCGGCTGCCATGAACTCGCAGCAACCGTCCACCGCATGACCACCGATGCTGACGGCGTGGTTCTTGAGGCACTCTCTGTATCTGACACCTATTCCTCCTCCTCCTTGTTTTCTGGCTCCAGCTGTCGACGCACTCTCTCCTCCCGTGGGACCCATTTTGGGGCGAGCTGAGTTGGTCAGCGCGTCATAACTCGGTGGCACCGCCATGCCCATTTCTAATTCTTCTTGGTCTTGGTGCTCCTCAAAATCCATTCTTTCAACTAATTTTCCTCTCTCTCTCTCTATCTCTACCCTTCTGTTGCTTAGCAAGGGAAGAAGATCTACATGGTTAGCTTTTGAGCAGATCCAAAGAAAAACTAACACCGATGATAAAGCTTGAATAAGTTGTATTATATAATGTTATTATCGGAGATAAAAAAATAATTAAGTATTTACTTCTTAGCTCATAAAAGAGAGAAGATAAGGGATTAAGGAGGGTGTGGCCGTCAATTCGCGGCCTGCATAAAAGACGTGTCTTTACTCGAAAGCTTTTCATATATGCTTCTTTACCACTAAACAAACCCACTTATTACTGGTTATAGCCAGCTCTTTTCACTGTTGTATATTCCTCTTTTTCATGTTTTCTTCTAATAATAATCTTCATGTAAATTGGGTTTTTAATGTTATGGAGGAGGTTGTGGCGTGCACTGATTTCTGATGCTGTCTTTTTTTTTTTCTCCCAGTTTTTGCAGGTATTCATTCCAGTAAAAGTGAAAGGGAAGACAGGTAATTTCACTTAAGCGGAGATAGGGTTTAGCGTGTAGGTTTTGTCTTTAAAAAGGTGACGTAAGAGAGGAAAGTGAAAAGAGTTGTTTGGTACTAACATGGGACAAGCAACTACTCAAAACACTCACTTGGCATCACCTTACCTTCTCTAAATTTACCAGACGACCCATTTTCTTACAGTACAGTAACATAATAGCAGCTAGGATGCTGTGACTGTTAGTGTCCTATTTTTATTAGTGGGTGTCAATTATCAACAGTTGGTGTTGGAAGGAATCGGATTTCTGAGCTTCAATTATTTCAAAGATCAGTCTTAAGCTGACGTTGATGGGGAAATTTTGTGGTTACTCTCTTCCCATTCCTTTTCTTTATGTATATGGTTGCTTTTTGCTTATATACATACATATATATGTATACATATGTATATAAGCAAGTACTTACTTTCAGCTTTAGAGTGTACTTTCTTTTCAATATACAAGAACAAGTTTGCATTCGACCTCGTACAATCTATGAAGTGAAAAAAAAAAACCATGAAGTAAATGAATTTATACAATGAGTATGATGACGTCTGTGAAAAAAACAAGTCAGACGAGGATCGACAAATCATCCAACGAATAGTGGTTATAAAAAGAAGAAGAAGGACAATCCAACCCTGCTTCACCACCAGAACGAAAACGTGACCAATATGTACATGACATGGATTTATATTTTGTCATCTGATACATAGTATCCTATCCCTCCGTAAATACCAGACCACGAACAGCAAGCGTTGTGCATGACTTGCTCGTCAAAAAATTAAAAAAAGGTCTTGTAAAAATCCGAAGCACCCACCTACGTCATGGCCATGTATGCAAAGATTGGATTAGCTAATAACTTTATGATCAAGTATGAACCAAGCTAAAGAAGAAAACCATTGAGAAATGAAACAGTAAAAACTGATAATGGGTAGGACGGGGATGCTATTCCAAAGTTAAGCTGCGGAGAGAAAGTGGGGCCTGAAATCTGCAGAACTTGTGGGTGGAGGGCCGTAGCGTAGACTGTAAGTAAGTAAGCTGTGACTGTGTCTATGTATGTGACGGAAGGAGGAGGAGGAAGAGAAGGAGAGAATCGCATTGGAACTTGAAGAGTTAAAAAAAGATAAATGATTAACAGAACAAATAAAAGAAGAATGGATCATATGTGTGTATGAAGGAGGTAGAATGGAATAGAATAAGTGATAAGACAACTAAGTCTCCATGTTTATGTAAACCAAGTTCCTGGAACTAATATTGGAATTTGGTACCACAGCAAAGAAATAAAGACAAAGGCCGAGTAAGAAGAGAAGGACAATCCTCAGGAGTTTAGATCTTTTGTCTAATTTTTATGGTGTCTTATTGTGTTCAGTAAATCTCAGCCATTTATTTATGCGGGTTCCACATTTATTTATATGGAGCTCACGTGAGACCCGCATAAATGAATGGCTGAGATTTACTGCGCACAATAAAACACCATAAACTAGACAGAGGATCTTGTTCCCAATCCTAAGAGCGTATATCTGATGCAAGGTACTCTTGGGATGGAACTCTATGTTTATTTTATTATGTCCTTATCCTGTTTTATGAATCTCAGTCATTTATTTATGTGAAATCTACGCGAGACCCATATAAATAGATTGCTAAAATTTATAGGACAGAATAGGGACAAGATAAAATAGATAGAGGATCCTGACTCGGTACTCCTGTCACTCTCTTTGTCAGCTGGCGGGAAACCAACCCATCCCTCACGCTGCTCTCTCCGCTTCTTCTTCTTCTCTTGAAAAATAATAATGAAAATTTTTATTTTAATAATCTCAATTCTTATATATAATTAAAAAGTCTAATAAGTCCCTGTGTATTTTTTATTTAAGTTTAGAAGTTTATTTATGATGAGCCATCATTATTAACTTTTTTTCTTTTCATGTCTTTCTAATTTCACTTTATAAATTGAAATTATTATCATTTCCCATGCCTAGCAGCAGTTTCTTGTTTATGTTTCATCTTCATTATTCTATTCTCTTTTCCAAGCTTTTATATCTTAAGAAGTCTGAAATGGAAGTTTCATTTTAATGATTTGGTTGGCTTATAAAGAACTTCTCAACTAATTAGAAATAAGGTTGCACAGGGGCGGATCTAGAAATTTTTTAAAGTGGGGGCAAAATTCTAATAGGGACAAAATTTTATTTTTAATGAAGGCAAAATTTTAATGGGAGTAAATTTTTTTTTTGTGGGAGCAAAACTTAAAATAATAATTTTTTGCAAGAAATTTGTTGGAGATAGTGGGGACAAGTGCCCCCACTTGCCCCCATTATAGCTCCGTCCCTGAGGTTGCGTATTATTGAATTTCCCAGAACTTTCGTATTAGCGAGATTTTTACTGAATGTTGTCGTTGTTATTGATGTTGGTTAGCTGACTTACATGGAATACAAATAATGGTATGTTGATTGTTGCAGCATTGGAAAAATTTCTTCATTTTCATATTGTGTTTGTATATAACTAAAAAAATTCTACAAATATTTTTTTATATTTATGCTCATTTTAATGTAAGCATAGATATTTTAATAAAGATTTGTTTGTATTCGTTGGAAATAGATTAATTAATCGAAGTATAGGTATAATATTAATTTTCAATGCCAAATTCAAATTATGGAATAATGTGATTAACTTAATTTAACTATAAATTTAGATTTTAAAAGTTTCTCAAGGACAAAATTTTGAAAGTGAAAAAGTGAATTGCTTTTCTTTTGGTTTAGTGTGGAGTAAATAAATTAAAAATAATAAGTAAAACAAAGCTTATTTAAAACCAATGTTTTAAAAATAGGACCGATTTAAATCGGTAAAACAAAAAGTTTAAGATTTAAAAAATTCGACATGTATTAGACTATTATAAAACTTGTTAAAAATTAAATAAAATTAAATAATTTGAAATATTATTGAAAGAGATTTTCCTTTATCTATTTAAGAATTTAAAGTTTAATTTAAAAAAGAAATTGTTAAATGAAAAATAATTGATTTATTTTTGTTTATAAAAGTATTAATTTTTTAAATTATCCTATTAATTAATAAATTAATTAGTTTTTAATAATTAAATTAAGGAAAAATAAAAAATTAAGGAAAAATTGAAAAGTTTAAATCGATTCATTAAGTTTTTTTAATAATTGTTTATAGTCATATTTTTCATGCAATACTCAAAAACCCTTTGTTAGGGAAGAACTGATGGATAGGGACGGGGCACTGACAGTAATAAGCACACCTTAGAACAATGCACGTGTGGTGTTACGGGATTTTGATTTGATATAATACCGTTCCGTTTGAGGTTATTTTGTCAAGGAGTAACAGTTAACGGAGATTCTTTTTTTCTGCAGTTGTGACAGAGAAACGGAGAGAGAGGAGAGGGGACAAGGATGGTGACTAGACAATGGAAAAAGGAGTGGGTATGTGTATGTGTGGAAGAAGCCTCTGTCTCATCTTTGGTTTCCATTTCCATGCTTCTCACTCTTCCTTTGCAGCTTTTCCCTATTTTCTTCTCTTTCTATTTACTTTCAAACAGTGATACAAACATTTAATATTACTTTACTATTGAAGTAATATACATACATTTGACTTCTTAACTCTTAAATTCTTTATAAATTTAAACTTTTATAAAATTTTGTTTTTATTAATAAATTTATAAAAATATTGTTAGGGATGACAATGAGCCGATATATGAGCTTGTTGGCTAATTTTTTAAAATTAAAAAAAGAAAAATGGTAGAGAGAATGGATTTTTAGCTGTTAAATTATCTCCATTTAAAAATTCGTTTTATCTATTTCCTTGCTCTAGAGTTAATTTGGAAGTTGCTTAGTTTATTCATGAATTTCTGGAGTAGCGACCACCTAATATTTTAATAGATTTATGTTGGATTCGAACTGCTCATTAAATGCTGAGTAAATGGATAATATGCAACTGTTGTAAGTTAGATCCTGGTGTTTTGGTGGTTCATTGGATACGCCGAGCATCTTTCATGTACTTTTTACCAATGTTTTAAAAGTCGGACCGGACATCGAACCGGTTCAAGGAAAGGTTTAAGGTTTAGAGGTTCAACCGGTAGTGAACCGCTATCAAACCGGAATATAATAAATAATATGAAAATTTTATAAGAATAAATAAAAATAAAAAATTTTATTGAAATGAAAAATAAACCAATGTTTATTATTTTTTCCTCATTATATTGTTATTCAAGAATTGAAGATAAATTAGAGGATGATGTGAATCTTAGGTCTCCATTATTTTGATAATAGTTCAACTGTCTGCTCAGCCGATACTTCACCTCTTTAAATTCTTAATTTGAACTCAAGTCTTCGTCTAGATTGTGAGCCTTGTCAACTTAGAAAATATCATAGTGTTGTTTTTCCATCTGGAGTTAAGAATAAAGCTAAAAGCTCTTTTGTGCTATTTCGATACGATGCTTGGGGTGCATCTCATGTTACCTAAAGTTTACTTTGAAACCAACCACGTTTATTAAAGAAACAAAGATGAATTTGTTTATGTTTTCATCTGGTTCCAATGGGCTTGTGATAATTCATTTGGCATTCTTTCACGTAAATTGGTAACTAATTTCAGATAACGAATTGTTTCAATTATTCTCATTCTTTCTGAATTCATTTGTAATAAATTTTAAAAAATATTTGGTGTTTACTGCAGCACAATTATCAAGGTTGAAACAAATCCAATTCTTTAGGTTGAGTATGTACTATGTAGTCATCGAGAAAGTTACGGAAGCTCACCTATTCTACCCTTACACAATATATTCCACACCCTCTTATTAAAGAAATGAACCATATGAATCAAAACCAAGTTCAATTTGTAAGTGTAAGTCGACTTGTACATTGGATAAGTCGACTTACACGTATTCAATACCCGTAAGTCAACTTGTACATGGGGTAAGTCGACTTATGCAAGGTCGGTACTGTTTAATTGTGCCCTAAAGGCAATCCCCTTTAGCGCGTTTTA